>PVIA01004326.1:73262-141342 GCA_004024845.1 Tonatia bakeri
CCCCTCCTGGCCCCCCCTCCTGGCCCCCCCTCCTGGCCCCTCCTCCAGGCCCCTCCTCCAGGCCCCTCTTCCAGGCCCCTCCTCCATGCCCCTCTTCCAGGCCCCTCCTCCAGGCCCCTCCTCCAGGCCCCTCCTCCTGGCCCCTCCTCCAGGCCCCTCCTCCAGGCCCCTCCTCCAGGCCCCGCCCTCACTGATGGCTCAGAGTACTGTTTTGGACATCCTTAGCAGGCAGAGTGCGTGGGTCCGGTCCTTTGAAAGACAGACAGAAGCCAAGGAGGAATTAAATGCACAAGAATCTAATTAGGGAAAATCTCTGCGTGCAAGGGTATAGGAGAGTGTTGGAAGGGTTTGTTTTAATCAGCTGTGTCAGAAATGCAGACCTGGACACGATGCTCACAGCTCCCAGAAACAGGGGGCGCGTCACCGCACAGGTGAGAGCGCTGGGGCTGGTCGGGGGGCGGAGGAGCTGAGGCGTCAGCGGGCAGAACATCTGCCGTGGTTCATACAGGGGTTAGTCGGCAGAGGCAGGGCTGGCGGTACTGCCTCTGGCTGGTTTGAATACTTTCAGGGAGCTCCAGGGGTTTTCTCCAGGTGTCTGGTGCCTGGCCTGGAGGTGCCCAGGCCAAGGATAATGACCTGGAATGTAAGAGCCCAGTGATGAGGTCGTTAGGTGTGTGGTTCTAGATCTGTTTGTTGGCAAGTTGTTTGTCATCTTTGGGACCTGGCTGACCCTGGGAGGGGCCTTCCATCCATGGTCAGCCAGGTCCCGGATGTCAGGACATCCAGATACAGAAGCACGAAGACATGGTTCGGACATAGGGCACTGGCAAAGGCCGGCATCCGGCAGACTGCCGTGTCTGGGGCTGCAGCCGAAAGAAGAGAGGGAGGGAGACTTGGCAAGGCAGCCAGGGAGTGTCTCCAGTGTCTCCTGGAGCAGGACTGTACCCAGTCGCACGGGGTCCCTCGATGGGAGCAGGACACGTGCAGCTGTGGGTTTCAGAGCCCAGCAGCCAGGCCTCTGGTCTGGCGTGCTTCCTGGGGCAGGGGACTGGGAGGCACACCCCCGAGACACCACGGGCCCTCCTTGCTCCACCGTGAGGGGGGCTGTGTCTCAGAGCGGCTACAGTGCTCACCACTGGAAGAGCTAGAGTCCAGCCTCGAAAACCTTGGCTCAGGGTCACCAGGCAGGGCTTCTTCAAAACTCGGGTGGCCTGGCTGGCCATGGTGGCTTTGGCCAGTCCCCTCGGTCAGTATGAGTCATCAGTCCTCTGTTTCCTTGGAGACTAGTGGACTCATCATGAAATCTGGTATTCCACGGAATCCAGGTAACTTTAATGTACTAGGCCTAGGAAATATTTTCCTGAAGAAAATATAATTGCAAACCCTGTTCTCGATCATTTTCATATTTTTACATCCTGGTATGAGTGGTCACTGCCCCGGAGGCCACCTGATCGCGATGTCCTCAGGCACTGTTGATATTGGGATCAGTCAGTTGATTGGGGCTGATGAGGTCAAGGTCATTGGTTTAACCTCCTTGAGGTCAAGTTGGCTTAGGTAAGTCCCAGTATCACAGACTTTTCAGCTGAGTCAGCTCTGTGACAAAGAGATGCACATGGGCCCTGACTGGGGCGGCTCAGTGGGCTGGGTGTTGTCCTGCAAAGCGAAAAGTCACTGGTTCCATCCCTGGTCAGGGCACATGCCCAGGTTGTGGGTTTGGTCTTGGTTGGGGTGTGTATGAGAGGCAACCATTTATTTGATATTTCTCTCTCACACTGATGTTTCTCTCTCTCTCATTCTCCCTCCCTTCTCCTCTCTCTAAAAATAAATAAACATTTTTTTTAAACAAAAGATATGTATACAGCACCAGCGCTTGTTTGCATCATATTAGCATGAAGTCACTGCTGCTTACTGACCACTCTTGGGCACAGGACACGAGCAATTTTCAGATGCATGGACATCTGCCGATTCCACTGGCTGATTTTCACACTTGCGCATTATTATCTATGGATAAAATGTCACCAGACTTTGGTGAGGAAAGCTTTGACACAACACTTTGAAAAACGTAAATTACTCTGGAAGTGCAAGTTGTTAATGGTGTTGCTGGCCATAGCGGTGATGAGAATAACATTTGTGACCTCGTGAGGTCAGAGCCTCCTGGCGTTCATGCCCTTGGAGGTACTTGCTGATCTCCCACTGAGTGGGCACCAGACAGACCTAGTGACTGAACTTGAAGGAACTTGAAGGAAAAAGAGAAATGGAAGAGTGATGTGATGACGCTTCCAGCATCAGGTTACAGAAGGACAAGGAGTGACTTCCACCTTGCTCGCCACCACTTGCTGTCTTGCTTGGAGACCTCGCCCTGGGGGAAGCAGGCTGTCCTCTTGTGGAGAAGGGCATGTGGGAATGAAATGTCGTCTCCATCCCACAGCGGCGAGGACCTGAGCTGGCCCGCAGCCCCAGGGCGTGGGTGAGCGGGGAAGGGCATTGTCGGAGGCCTGCCCCTGCCCTCCACGGAGCCTGGAAGCCATTCTGTCCTCGATCTAGCCTTGAAATGACAGCAGCTGGGACAACACCTTGAAAGCCATATTTGAGACCCTGAACAGCAGACCCAGTCGACCGTGCCCAGATTCCTGACCCTTAGGTAGGAGATAGTGTGTGTCGTTTGGAGACCTGGGGTTTGGAGATAATCAGTGAAGCAGCAATAGGTAACGAACGTCCCTGGAGTGGCATGTGGCGCGTTTGGGAGGCGAGTTTTGCTGCAGGTGCATGAAGAACGCAGTGGGAGTTTCAGTGTGGCGTTCCCGGAGCACCTCCACACCGCCGGCACAGCCAAAGTGGGGGCAGAGGCTGTTTCTCATTATAATCCATGAAGTGCTCAGAGAGGGTTCTCTGAACATTTCATACCCAATCACTCCCATTGTTCGAGAATCATCCCCTGGCTTCATGTCAGAATACACTGGAAAGGGCTGGAAAGGGAAAGGATACTTATGCCTCTCTGCCCATCAGGGAAAAGTGTAAACCTCTCTGTTAGACTCACCACAAAAGTATAAAGATAGCTTGCAGTTTCAGTTGCCTCTGGAGTGTTCAATAAACGCGTTTCACAGGAATGCATGCGCTCGGCCCCAAAGCGTGGTCTGGCATAATGCTATGCAAATCCCAAATGCAGCACCTTGTACAAAGCCGTTTGTGAAACAGTCACTTGAAATGCATGGATTTTAACATAAAGCAATTCTCACATTCAGTAACCTGTCCCACACGTTCCAGGCACAGCAGAAAGAGCTTCCACGTTGCCTTCGAGCCTAGGAAAACTGTGGTGCGTTCTCCTTCAGCAAGGAGGCGATGTGATACACTCACAGACCCGGGCGTCCGGAGATGGAGTTTTGAACCCTGCCCTTCACTACGAGCTGCGTGGCGCCGAGTCTCAGTTTCTGTGTCTGTGAAGCAGGGAGAACAATTGTGATACCTTGGTGCTGTTGAGGAACTTGAACTGGATGTTCTCTGGGTGGTTCTTGGCCCCACCTGCTTCCGGCCCACAAGAGGTGGGCACTATTGCTGGAACTAGTATTATTCACAAATTCTCTCTTTGGGAAAATGCTTCTACGTGAACTTCCCAAAGTAGTTAGTCACAGCAACTGAAACAACGACCCCCAATTTTCCTTGATGTCTCATTCCTCCTGTTTACCATGTTTTGTCCACCACTGTAGGTCTTTTCCCCATCCTGCTGCTTGTCAGACACAAATCGAAGGGAGTGAAAACATCTGCCTGGGCCGAAAATCCCCACCTGGGCCCCAACTTCCCTGGAGAAGCTTATTTCTCTACCAGAACGCAGAAGATGGGGCTATACAACAGGGAAACCCCAACATGCAGGTTTCAGGAGGACTGATGTCCCATTTTAATTTGTGGGACATTAACAATGGTACACCTAAGTGTGCTCATTTCTGTTCACCTCTTATCACTAGTGATGCGTTCCACATTCACATTCATTTTGCTGGTGAGAGGGGGTAGAAATGCAAACTGGCTGGGCCATGTTGGATGGGGTTACAGTGACCCACACAGTGAGCTATAGCGTTACTCACATAGTGCTTTAGAATTTGCTTTCTCTTCTGTGTTTTCTCATTTGACACTGGTCACCCTCATGCTCTGCACATGGCATCCTGCTGGGAGCTGGGGATGAGCCTGTCCATCACTGATCCCCAATCCGAACAAGGTCATGGGCTCCTCCAGGAGCACCTACGTGAGAAGTGACTTCAGCGCAGTTGCGGCAGCGAAGGCGTGAGCGATGCTGCCCCCTGGGCTGGGGGAACAGGGCACTTTGGTCGGCCAGCCAATTTCTGTCCACCGCCCTGACGCGCTCGGTTGTATGCGAGGTGCTGGCCCACCTCAGAACTTTCATCTTTAGAAACCATAAAGTGTTGACCGAACTGTCTTCTAAATCTACGCCTTTTCTGAGTGTGTTAGGAAAACATAGTTTAGTGGTTCAGAGCAGAGGTCTTGATGCCTACGTTCAAATCCTTCCTCTGTGCTTTCCTCCCCGAGGGACCTTGAACTTCGTCTCCCTGTTCTGTCATCTATAAACATGAATTTAATAGTACCTGACCCATCAGACTGTGGTGAGAACCAATACACACAGACATTTAGGAAATGTCTTCCATGAGGTCATTTCCCTACAAGTACGAATTACTGCGATGTCATTGCTGGTGGCTTCAGTTTAAAAGCCCGCATCTGGCATTTTCTCCTTGTCTTCATTCAGCTCCAGGCATCGGCTCTTTTCCTTAGGGTGGGCTTGTACGGGGCAGGGGTGAGACGTCTGCCTCCGTCTCACTGGGGAGTTCCTCAGTTCTTTGCGAAGGACAGACCTGCAAAGCTCTGGCTCCTAGATTGGCCACACGTACCTGTTTGTGTCTGAATCCCATGACGGATGTAGGTCAGTCTCGGGGTTTGTCCTTGACTTCTGTGGAACACGAGCTTCCCGGATGACAGTGGTATTGCTTCTCCGACTTAATTCTGTATTGGAATCACCTGAGGGACTTAGGCGAGAACACAAACGTTCTGTGACCTGGGTTAGGTGAACAGTTTCAGAGATGGCATCAGAAGCGCAAACCATAAAAGGAGGGAAGAATAAATGGAACCCTATCAAAATGAAAATCTTTGGTTCTGTGAAAGAAACTCTTGGGAGAATTAAAAAATAAGCTATGAGCAGGAAGAATATTAAAATCATGTATCCGGGATATACAAAGAACTCTCAATTTCCAGTGGTAAGAAAATAAAGAAGCTAATGTTTTAAATGGGCAGAAGCTTGGATGCTCACCAAGGAGGTTCTCAAGATGGTAAATCAGCATATTTTAAATGCGTTCAACATCACCAGCCACAAGGAAAATGCGAACTTAGACAATCGTGAGATAGCTGTGCAGGGCGGAAAACAGTGACCGCCAGGAACTCCAGGCTTCTCTCTGCGCCGCCCACAGAATAGAAAGGGTTCCTTTCCCCGGGTGGAAAGGATTCCCCTTGGCAGGGCCGTGTCCCGTGTGCACTCCTGAATGTGTCCTTCTGGCGGGGAGATGGACCGACTCTCTGTGCCCAGTCCTCACTGCTACGTCCGCTGTTGGGCAGGGGACGGGGACAGCCCATTCTCTTCTGGACTGGAGTGAAGTGAGTGTAGTTGCCAGGGGCATGCTGGGCAGAAAGGTGCCACCTATGGCGGATTGGGTGCGGGGAATACATTTCCCTAACTTGTCTTGGTGTGCCAACACAGAGGGGAGGGTGACAGTAGGTTCTGGGGGCTGTGGCAGTACCTCCCCAAAGGGGGCGGGGTCTCAGATGAAGGTCTCTTCTCCCAGACACTTCCATAGCATGTCACCTGCGGCTACGGCGGGTCAGCAAGGGCAAGCCTGCATTGTCACCTGTGGCTATGGTGGGTCAGTGAGGGCAAGCCTGCATTGTCACCTGTGGCTACGGCAGGTCAGCGAGGGCAATCCTGCATTGTCACCTGTGGCTATGGTGGGTCAGTGAGGGCAAGCCTGCATTGTCACCTGTGGCTACAGTGGGTCAGCAGGGGCAAGCCTGCCTTTCGAGCCTGTGAGAACATAGGCTGCTGGTGCTGGAATGGTCTGTGAGAAGCCATCCTCCCATCTTTCCAATTTCAGGAAGGGTTATGCTTGTACTTTTCTTTTGCTGTTTTTCATTTTATGTATTGATCTTGAGAGAGAGAGATGAAGGGGGGAGACACAGAGAGACAGAGACAGAGAGAAACACGGATTTGTTGTTCCACTTATTTATGCCTTCCTTAGTTGCTGCTCCCATATGCCCTGACTGAAGATGGAACTCACAACCTTAGCGTATTGGGACGATGCTGTAACTAACCGAACTACACACCACCACTCTACCTCTTTTTTTTTCCGTGTTTCCCAAGTTTTTAAGGAAAAGCTTAAAAAGTTTAACAATAACGTTACCAAAAGAAGGGAGACAGGTAACACACAGAACAGTCACTTCCATGTCATTTATGTTCTTCCTTTCCTACAAAATACCACATAAATTTTTTGTTTGTTTGTTTGTTTTATTGTTGTTCAATTACTATTGTCCTCATTTTCCCACCATTACTCTCCCCTGCCCAACCCAACCCACCCCACCCCACCCCCACATTCAATCCCCCCCACCTGTTGTCTTTGCCCATGGGTCCTTTATACACGTTTTTTGATGACCCCTCCCCTTCCTTCCCCATTGTCTTCCTCCTCCTTCCTTTGGGTTACTGTCAGTTTGTTCTTTATTTCCATGTCTCCGTTTCTATTTTGCTCACTCATTTTGTTGATTAGGTTCTACTTATAGGTGAGGTCATAATGTATTTGACTCAGTGGATTGAGTGCCAGCCTGAGAACCAAAGGGTCACTGGTTTGATTCCCAGTCAGGGCACATGTCTGGGTTGCAGGCCAGGTCCCCTGTAGGGGGCATGTGAGAGGCAACCACACATTGATGTTTCTCTCCCTCTTTCTCCCTTGCTTCCTCTCTCTAAAAATAAATAAATAAAATCTTTTAAAAAATTTAAAAAGACCTGGCTGGTAAGGCTCAGTTGGTTGAGCACTGGACTGTGAACCAAAGGCTGTGCCTTTCTAGAGTGAAGAAAAAATACACACCCATAGTTTTTATGGACGGATATTCTGTTACAACCTTTGGCAATATAGACAATTCTTAGGAATCTCAGATATGTGTTAAATTCAACAAAGTCTGTTGTATTATTGCTATCATGAAAGAGCTTGAAAGCTAAGGCCTCAGTATCTTTATATATATATATATATACACACACACACACACACACACACATATATGTTTAAAGGCACTGTTATTCAAATACCCTACATATTCTCGAAAAGTCGTTAAATCATCAAATCCCTGGCCTATCATGTGCTCTTCCTGTACTAAACTCTTGTCCCACTAAACTTCCTCTGTAAATGTCATTGTTAACCCTTTAAATATTTCCTTCGAACTCTTCAGGAATGCTGAATGATCCTCTTGGGACCCCAGGGTCTCACTAACCACTAAAACCCCAGAAATGTCTTTGAAGAGGAGACCAAGCCCGGGGCCTGGAGAGAAGGTTTTTCCGGGACGCCTGGAAGCCCCAACGCTTTCCAGCCCATCTGGCCACAATGTGATTGCTAATGGAATGAACAGATTTTTCCCCTCCACAAATATAGCCGAAAGGGAACGAAGCCAGGATTTTTGAGAAGGCCTGGCAGAGAGGAGCCGTTGTCACAGAAAGAGATAATGTCCGTGCACCAACACCACAAAACATGTTGTTTTTGTTTGCTAATGGAGGAGAGAAATAGGGTTGCTTGAGTAAAGATTTTTTTCACATCTAATCCTTCTCCCCCTACAATCAGCCTCTCTGCTTAGAATTAATTTAATTTCTCTGACCCCTTCTAAAAAATGGATACCAACCAGGACTCCGACTTTTTTTTCTTCCCAGCAAAATGATCCTGTCCCTTTAATTGTGCCTGGAACTAAGGGGTTGCCATGGAGATGGGATCTGGGATGGGGCTGCTCCACTTCTCTGGCCTTGTTCTGAGCCTCAAGTGGAAGGTTCCATTGCTAAAAGAGCAGACTTGTAACTTCTGCTAATAAAACCCGTTTACATTTTCTAATGCAGGTTTGCTCCTGTCCCTATGTTCCATTTCGTAAAAACAGAGCAGGTGCTCAAAATGACAACGACGAGAAGGTTTCGGAGGATTCCGTTTGTGAAGGCTGGAGAGTCCCCGCAAAAGGTGTCCACCTGGCTCGGAGGTTCGGGCGAGGCTCTTGCTATGGTTTGGAACCGCCTGCCACCTAGCGGCAGCTGTGAGAATAACAACGTCCTCCAATAGCTGCACGCGAAGGGTGATTTCACAGATTTACGGCCACTGTTTACACCTCGTGCTGTTGCCTGGAATACATTTAAGGCTCAGCTCTAATGTCAGCGACTATGCAAGTTCCGTCAATTCCTGCCTCCATAGAATTAATTACTCCTTCTGCGCTCCCACGGCAGTTGGTTCTTAGCGCTGTTACAACACTGATCACATTATATCCTCTCTGGGGGGTGGGGGAGCATGTGTCCATCTTCTGCCAGATTACGTGGTTTAGAGGAACATGTGTTACCGCTTTGGGCTTTCTCTGCACCTGTGGCGTTAGTAGGTCCCCAGTAAATGTTTACTAAAATGGGCTGCCTCCTGCCTTTCAGCCTCCCCTTGAACCTGGCCCTCCATCCTATCTTCGTTCCGTTGACCTCCTTCTAGCTGCTGCTGCTGCTGCACTCCAGGCCCGACCTGGGCTCAGGTGTTCGCCACTCCCAGCTTCCCACGACCCTGCCAGGAGCAGCGCCCCTCTCTCCTCCCCTCACTAGGCAGACCTCGCACTGGGCACACCACTGGGCCCTCTGTGCAGAAGGCCGCGTGGTTCTCTTCCCCATGCCCTCGCGCTGCGAGACACTCCCATTCCCAGCGCTTGTTCCAGCTGTGACTTCGTGTCCTGGGCAGCTTTCATGCATGTCCGCCCCGCAGTGGGAGGGAAGGCCTTTCCAGGCCAAGACTGTGCCTGCTTCAGTTCACTGTCGTATTTCTAGTGCTGAGAAACAAATCTGGCTTAATTATTAGTTACAATTAAGTTAAATACCTACTCATATTTTTATATTTATTTTTATCGACATATAGCACAGTGTCAGGTTAAGGTGTGTGAGTGCTGGTCTGGTACATTTATATGTTGCAATATGGTTACCACTGTAGAGTCAGCTAACCCTCTCAGGTCACACAATTACCATTTCCTGTGGTGGTAACAGTTAAGATCTAGTCTCTTAGCAGCTTCGAAGTTTATAATATAGTGTTGCTGTCTTAATACTAAGCCTCATGGCAACATTCAGTACCTACATCAGCAATGACAGGAGTAACAGTGAAGGGACTGGAGTCATTCAGGGGCACAGACACGCTGACGGTGGGGACGGGAAGTAGGAGGGGCACTTTGGTTAGTGCCTGTTCCTGCACACTGGGATTCTGGGCGTGTCATTTAACCTCTCTGTGCTTCAGTTTCGTCCTCTGTCACAACGACAAGGACGAGAATTTACAGAACGCTCCCCGAGTGCCAGGCATTCTTAACTTCCTCATGCGGACCAACTTGCGGCACACAGAGGGGCTGGGACAGAGAGAGGTTGTAACGAACGAATGTCCTGCCCAGGTCACAGCGGTGACAAAAAGGGGAGAGCTGGAATGGAAGTGCTCGGGGTCACCGATTCTGTGATGGCGATTTATAGCAGCAGCTGGGACCTAGCACACAACCCTCGGGAAGAAGTCAGGAGCAGGTGATGCGTTTCGGCTTCTATCACTACTAGCCAACTCTAGTGAGTGGGATAACTAGTTTAAACTCAAACTTGAAGTTTAAAAAAATCAGTACATTCTCGGAAAAAGTACTGAAAAAGTTTGCTTCGCTAGGGTTCCCCAGTAGATGTAGGCCGATCACTAACCACCGGCAGCATTTTTGCCTTTCAAGAGCCCCCTTGTGGGAAAGCATAACAGTTCAGGGGAGCAGTTTTATTTCTCCAGGGACTGCCGTACCCGCAGGAAGAAATACTAAATGTAAAGAAAATCCACTAACATTTTTACATTTGGCATCCCATTTCATTTCACTGAATGTGGCAGATAGATTTCATTATTGATGACTCCCATTATGAAATTAATTACGGAAAATATGACAGTGTTCTAAAAAATTAAAAAAGCAGCTGCATAGACAAACTGAAATCTACTTAGTTAATGAGTCACAATAGAACATGCTTTGCATGACTTCACGATTGTCGGAAAGATTCCAAGGTGAAACAGTGTGGGTAGAAGCCTCCTTCTCTAGAGAAAATAAAGGCAACATTAGCACTTAGTATGAAAGAGCAATGTGCTTGCCATTCTTGCCCTTTACTTGTTTTAAACCAAGTGTGATTAAGGAGCTAACCTTGAACAATGAAAAGCCCTGAATATGTTTTAATGTGATTCAGCATCTTGGAGCAATTAAAGGTATGAACTGATGCAATCTTAGTGTCTAGAGGAAGCATTTCTGTATTATTTTTAAGGTTTATTTATTTATCTTTTGAGAGAGGGCAAAGGAGGGAGAAAGAGAGGGAGAGAAACATCAATGTGTGGTTGCCTCTTGCGTGCCCCCTTCTGGGGACCTGGCCCACAACCCTGGCATGTGCCCTGACTGGGAATTGAACCGGTGACCCTTTGGTTTGCAGGCTGGTGCTCAATCCACTGAGCCACAGCAGCCAGGGCAGGAACCATTTCTTACCTATTGTGGGAGGGAAAGCACGTCTTTGTTGGAGAAAATATCCCCATGACAACAAGTATCCATTTATTTGTCTCTAGTGTTCTCTGGTTTGTTATTGTAGAAATGTGTATCACAGTGATTTTATCTCTACTTTTATTTACAAAAATGATGCTGTTATCTGCTCCGAAAATGGGAGACAGATGCACTCTCTAACTCATGCTTCTGAATCATAAGGAGTGGTCTTAGCCCTGTGCATTTTTCTTGGGTTTTTGCCATCCCCACTCTGAATTTAGAGATGATATGAAGAACTCAAAATCCCTTCCAAATGAAAAAACATATGGTCAATAGACTCTTTAAATGTGAGCTTACTTATTTAAGGAATCTCCGAACCTCATCAGTTTCACTTGTCGGGAAGAGCTCAGTGTTAATTTCCAATCACATTTCTTCTACCGAAGATGTCTATGGAGTATCTGTACTGTTGCTTAGGCGAAGTGCTAATATTTCCTGGTCAGTATGTGGTGAGCCTCACAATAAGGAAAATCATCCGTCAGTCACGGATTCACCCAAGGTCTGGGACGAGGTGAATGAAAGCCGAGACAGGAAGCCGAATCTGTGTAGGTTAATCAGTGATTTCCCGGCTCTTTGGAGTTCCTCACACAATTCCCATGTGGGAGGGTGGTCTCCCCAGCACCCATGTCAGCTGGGTGTCTTACCACCCAGCTCAGTTCTGGCGCTGTCTGCTCAAGACAGCATCACAGTCCACAGGTGAGGGCTCGGTCCCACTTCACCGTCCCTGTGCAGTTGCCACTTGCACTTCTCCCTGACTGGCCATAGCTCAGAGGTGCGCACACCCCCATCCTTGGGTTTGGTTGATTTGCTAGAGTGGCTCTCGGAGCTGAGGAAGCCAGCCTACTCACTAGATTAGCAGTTTATTACAAAGGATATGGATCAACAGCTGGGTGAAGAGTTACTACGCAGGGAGAGGTCCCAAACAGAGGGGCATCTGTCCTCATGGTGTTTGGGGTCCAGCACGGTGGCACATGGTTCCCCAACCCTGAAGCTCTCCAAACCCCATCCTTTGGGTTTTTAGGGAGACTTTGTTCCATAGGCCGGGTAGCCAACTCATTGGCCATCGGTGATTGATTCCACCTCTAGCCCCACCCCCTCCCTGGAAATCAGGGGGTGGGACTGAGTGGCCCAGCCCTCTATTCCTGGTCAGTTCCCCTGGTCACCATCCCCCATCCTGAGGCACTTCCCAAGAGTTACCTCATTAACAGAAACCCAGTGGTGGTGGAAAGGGCTTGTTACAGGTAGTAACAAGACACCCATTTCCATTTCCCCCTTCTGGCTCAAAGCAGATTTCAGGAACTGAGGACAAGAGACCACATATTTTACCAAAAGACGCTCCCTGAGGTGTTACTGTTCAGGAAATCCCGAGGGGCGCTGTGAGCCAGGAGCCCTGATGAAGCTCCGTTTTGCACCATTGTTTCCTGGGAGCTTCCTTGGGGCCCTAGTGGGGACAGGAGGTACCCTGGGGCTGCCCAGGCTGGGGGAGCATGTGCGAGGGGTTGGAGCCAGTATGACTCAGAGTCTCGGCACGTTCCAGAGACCTTCCCTTTAGTACGACGCCTGTTTTGGAGCTCTCTGAATTGTCTTCCTTGACAAGTTGAACATCCCATGCTGTGGACTGGATGTGTGTGTTCTCCCCATGTCCATGTGTTGGAACCGAAACCTCGATGGGACGGAGTCTGAGGCCCCGGGGAGTGAGGAGTGAGGTCATGAGGGCCGAGTCCTCATGAATGGGATTAGCAGGGCCCAGATTATAAATTGGGAAGTTTCAAGCAAAATGTAGAAACCTAACTGGGTGACGGTTTTATATAGTCAAAGTATGTAGACTCTGGAGACCGAAACACCCAGTTCCAAGACCAACTAGCCTCCCTGGTTACCATGGACCCTAAATAACTGGTCTCCGAGAGACCCAGGTTTCCAGCTTAAAGAAATGGAGAAAGTGACAGTGTTGATGTTATTTTCGGGAATGCGGGTTAGCATAAGAAAGGCCTCCAGGGACATGCCCAGTGAAGATTAAAATAGTACTTTTCTCCTCTCTATTTTCTCTTACTAATAAAAAATGGAGTGATTTACTAAAAATGTGAGTAGTTTACACCAAACTGCACCCTTCCGCCCCTCCCACAACACTGCCGAGGCGATCTGTAATTTCCCGATCTGTTCTCTGGGCCTGAAACCCGCGTTTCTCTGCCTGGATTTCCCTCTCCCACACCCCTGGGTCAGCCTTGACTTTCTTTCATTCTTTAAGACACTTACATATTTTTTCCTTGAAGTCGTATTAAAAGATTGAGTGGATTAGACACTCACCACACGTGTTTCTGCCTTCCTGTACACATCTGGCCACAAACAGTTGACAGCTCTCCTTTGCCCCGGAGCCTCCACCATAACTTACTAGTCTACTGAACGAATACACCACTGGGTACTGACTCTGTGCCAGGTACCCAGATAGGGGCCCGGGACACAAAGGTGAGTGAAACCAGGTGGGAGCAGAGACCGTAAGGACTCCTCATCTATATCCTGAGCCAGGACCATGGTGGCCGTCTTTCAGCAGAGGCCCGAAGAACGTCCATTTCCTCCATACCATACAATTTACTGTCATCAGAAGCTCCCCGTTTATTTGTCGGCTTCTTTGTTGTTGTTCCATGTAGTGCACACGCACCCAAACGTAAACTGTACAAAGGCAGGCGCTTTGTCTCTCTTCCTGGTCTCTAGTGCCGAGCACCAGAGTGGGGACACGGTACGTGCTGATAAGCATTCACGCGGTGGATGATGGAGGACTGGGGTTAGTAGTGGGGGAGAGTCCTCCATAGAGGGGTAGTCCCTGGGGTGGGGGTGCTTGAACTGAGGAGACCGTGTTCCAGGATCTGGATCTTACTCCGAGTGCCTCGCCAGTGTCTTATTCTCTGTCCCTTCACGTCTTGACTGAGTCTAAACGGAACTGAAAGCACATACAGGCATCCTGCTCCTGAGAGGAAGGAAAACCCTGATGCCAACTACTCAGTAATAGGAAAATGGAAGTTCAAGGGGGCTCGGCGACCTGCTCGGGGCTGTCCTCGGGCCACCGGTGTCGCTGACGAGACCCCTGGAGCCTTGGGAGCCCGTTTCCTGGGCTCCAGTTTGCAAAGTATGTGTGATTTTGTGGCTAAGTACCTGATGCTGCTCGTGGGGAAAAAACCCAGACATACATCAATATTGCCTTGCGTGCATTGAAATTTGCTTAGGAATTGTATTGTATTGCTCCCTTTTGAAGGGAACAGTTGTCCTGTGATCAGAAGCCCGTTGCTTCCTTCAAATGTTGAAGTCCCCAGTTCATCTTCAAACAGAATTTCCTTCAAAGAAGCCTTGTCCGCAGCAGTTTTATTGCTCGGGCACTCAACTTGTTCCAGGGATGAATCTCTGAGTAAAACAAATGGTTTATATCCCGAAAACCTCACAAGGATAGTTTCCTTTCCTTTTTATGTCCAAAGCGATAAAGCCAGAGAAATAAGCAGGAAGATGACTTGGTTTGGGTAGCTTTGAAATGTCAACATTTGATGTCACTTACTACTAACAATGGGACTACATACATCCCAAAAATATGCTAAGGAGGATTAATTACATTAGAAAGGAGGAGGATAAAAGGAAGAGAAACCCTATTTCTGCATAACTGCACCCAAAGGCTCAGCATCCTGCCCTGGATTAGTACAGACCATGGGAAGCTTAGAAATGACCAAAGTGAGTATTAATATCATCTTCTCTATCCAGCCCTGACCAGGGGCTCGGATCTTGGAGTGTGTTAGTTTTGAACTTGACAACAATGTTGCAAGTTCATCATTATTACCTGCATTTGATAGATAAGAATGCCAAGGCTCAAACAGGCCAAGTCACTCCATGCCACATTGCTAACCCCTGCCGCCGGTCACACTAGGCACCCTCATCTCTTGCTCTGGAGCCCCAGGTTTTCCTTACCCTGTGCAGCCTCTGGAAAGTCCCCAAGTGTGACCAGGGCTGCTGCAATCAGCCACGGGGATTGCCTTTTGTGTACCATATGGAAACAAGCACACCAACTCCCACATCCCATCTCCGGAAATGTCTCTTTCCAGGCTGCTCTTGCGAATTCTCTTCTTCTCTGTCCCTTCGGACGTCCCTTCCTGATGCGGCCATTGGGAATTACGTCATGGAAGCTCAGCTTTCACCATCCCTTTCAACTCCTGGACAGGGAGCTCCTTTCTCCTAGGGGAGAAATACATCATCGTCCGTCCTGGCCAGGCAACCCGAGTCCCAGGATGGTGGACAACTTGGAAATGCCCTGGGACACCAGAGGAGACAGGCAGCCAGGTAGAGAGCGGAGGCAGGAGAGCAACCCCTCCTCCTCCTCTTCCTCACTTTCATCACAGCCTGTGCGGGTTCCAGAACCGCAGCTGCAAGACGCCTCCACCGGAGTAGAGACGGGACGGCGCCCACAAAGCGGGCATTTGCCATCTGGAGTGCGTTCGCTGAAACTCGTATTAGCTCAGTGAAAAAATATTTCCTTGGCAAAATATTTCTGTCCCATTGCCATAGTCATAATTGCATTTTTCGTTTTTTTTTTTTTTTTTTTATCATGTGTATGCTTTTTAAAACATGACCTATTTTTAGGACGGATTTTCAAAGTAGAAAGAAAATTCAAGTAAATGTGATATTAGCACCTTGTTTTCTAGGATAAATAGGTTATATTTATTACTTTTATCTTTTCCCCTTCTTTGTTTCCTTTAATTATTAGTAATCGGGGCCCCAAGGGCGTGTTTCGGTTGCAAATAATAGGTCGGTATGTTTTGAAGGGCGTTCCTGAAATCTCATTTGTGTCCCTGAAGCAAGTCCTCCATCCGGGTCACTAAGAGAACGTCAGATGTTGCCGGTATTAGCAGTAAAAAAGGTGAAGAATATTACATTGAAATGTTTTAATGAGTCAGGTATTTTCTTTGAAAAGATTTAGCAAAAATATTTGTGAAGCCTGTCTTCAGTGATTTTAGCTTTTGTTTCAAGGAACTTTTAAAGCATTGAGTTAATTTTATTATTTTTTTTACCAGAGAAAAGAATTGTTAGATTTCCAAACTCTACTGTGACTGAATCTGTGAGTTGATATGGATCCTTGAGAATCTGCCCGAGTCTTCTTTGTCCAAGTGAGAACAACTCCAAGTGAGGAAAGAAATTAGACATAGCTGTAGATAATCATATTTTGGAGATTTCCCTCCAATTATGTAAGAGAAATAAAATCTCGGTGCTGACACATAGACATTTTTAATTGCTAAACAAATGAAAACCAACTCAATTGGCTCTGATACTGGCCAACAAGAACAAAATTCTCAGTGATAAGAAATAAGAAAGAAAGTAGGAAAGATATTTGACCACCTAAACCAGGGATATTCAAGGAATATTTTTGTCTTTTAATATAGTAACTGGATTATTTGATATTATAGAGTAAGAATAAAAATGTCTATTTCTATATCTTAAAATAAGTCCTGCATCTTTTGTTTTTCCAATACGTACTCACTTGGAGAAAAAGTAGTTTAGCACAAACTTTGCAATATAAAGAACTTAAATGTCAACAAAGAGAATTTAATAATTATATATATGAAAATATTGTTTCTTTGAAAAATCTCAAGATTTTTTATTTTCGTGTATATGGAATTAATCATTACATAATGAGAGTCAGATCAGTAGTTTTCTTGACTTCATCCAATAAATTTCATTGCTGTTAAAAAAGATTTTATGAGCAAAAGTTTTAGTCATGCTTTGTTTTATAATATGAATAAACAACAGAAAATCAATAATAATGATTATATATGCTTTCATTGGAACGGACTGGACTCCAGGTGTTTAACAAACATTATTTTTATTTACTTCTTAGAACACTTTTCTAGGTAGTTATTGAACTTGTTTTCCAAATGAGAACCCCAGCTATGAAGGTATGGCGCCCAAACCAGGCAATTCGTGAGTCACCCGAGATTATTGTCAAAGCCTCAGTCTTTGCCACTAACCTGCCTACCCTCCAGGCAACACGCCTACCTGCCAGCGCCAGATACTCGAGTGTGATTTCAGGTTACGTTCATCACGCGTATAGTTTCTTCTCTGCTCGGATGTCGGGAAAGCCTAGGATTTGCTGTGGTAGCAGCTGTAACTCTGAAGTGCTAACCTAAGTGACGTTTATTTCCCAATCGCCCACATGCACTTCAGGGTTGGTGGCGTGACCTCTGCTCCCCAAGCCGCCACAGGTCCCAGGACTGTGGAGCCGCGGCGGTGCGGGCCCACGAAGGCACGCAGGAAATGGGTCGAGAGACCCATGCGTGACACAGACATCTCTGTGCCTTAGCCTGGAATGACGCAGGTCACTCTGTCACATTTCATTGGCCAGGAGGAGCCCCAGGGGTCCACCCAGCTGCCAGGTCTTGGGGAAGTCCAGGTTTCTCCTGCGTTGGGGGCGGGGGCGGGGGGCAGGGTGGGGCGTGGCGCTCTGGGGAGAAGGAAAGCTGTGTGTTGAGAACACCAGTCATGCCTGCTTCTGCCTTACGTTGTATGCTAATTCCATTAACATGGGGAAGTCCTTTAGGTATTCATTGGTACAACTGAAAATTTTTCTTCTGAATTGTTCAAGAAAAAGCACGTGGATGAAAGAGCAAATGACAGAATGTAAAAGGAGCAGAATGCAGCACGAAAATCAGCCAAAGGCATGGGATAGATGAGGGAAGGGAAGCCAAACAGAATCATGGAGAAACGCTGATTAGAAACTAACATAAAGCCAGATTTAAATGAAAAAAAAAAAAAAGGTATCAATTCAGTTGAAAGGAAAAAACCCAGCAGCAACCCGTGCCATGGGAGTCATGCCAGTCTAGTTAAAGTATGAGTAATTCAACATGAGTCAGACCCAAAGGGGAGAGAGAGATGAAATTGGAGATGTACTATCTTCAATAATTCACCACCAAATTGGAAAGAATTTAAATCGGCTCATTAAGGTATTAGCGAATTTTGGAAGAAGACGGGGAGAGTGGAACCAATGGGAAACTCCCCAGCTGTGGCTCACCAGCACCAGCAACACGGCGGCAGCAGCAAGGGGCTGAATCATCCCGATAACCAAGAACCAGACCCAGGCTGAGTCTTCACTGAGCATGGGAGGGTGAAGTTGGGAAAGATACCAGGAAAACCTAAAAGATTTAGGAACGCATCCTCCTCTCAAGGAGTTAGGAATATCTGAAGTCCAGGATGAAACGGTGCTGTTGGGGAAAGGTGAATTAAGTAATGTGACCCGGGAAGGGAACTACGTCCAGAGTCTGGTAACGGTCACACACGTGGACGACGTCATCCAGAGGCATCCCTGGACAATATACCCAGTCCGGAGAATTCCAAGCATGGAGTCTTCCAAAACTTCAGTAGAAGTAGGAACATTCTATTAAACTGTGCCTGATCCCGGAAAAAGAGGAAAATCTTTCCAATTATTTTGTGCAGTGAGAATCACACATACACTGGAATCTGGCAAAGATAGTATAGAATTTACAAAACCAAATGTGCCGATGAATATTGGCGCAGACGTGTAACATTACTCCCAAAATTGTTATGGTAATAGAAGGTATTTCAAATTTTGCACTATGACCAAGTGAAAGTATCCTCAGAACAAATATGGTTGACATTAGGGATCAGATGGTTGACATTAGGGATCAGTTCATAGGATTAGCTGTATTAAGAAGTTTTGAGAGAAGTCATATGATTTTATCAATAGACACTAAGAAGTATTTGCTAAAACCCAGCACCTATTCCTTTTTCAAAGCCATGAACAAATTAGAAATGGAAGGACACTTTCTTATGTACTAAAACGACATTATATATAAAGAGATCATTATTTAGTTGTCAATATAAATTACGATACCCAGCTCATAGTTTTTAAAATGCTCCACCATAAACTAGGAAAGTATTCTATTAAAGTCAGGAATGAGAAATACAAAGCTGCTTGTTGCCAACTGCATTATTTCATATTGTCATCCCAGTGCCAAAAAAGTCAGAGAAGGAAGTAAAATGTGTGAGGGATGGAAAAGAAGATTCAAATGCATGAATGCCTGTAAGTGATATCACCGTCAGCCTAGAAATGCCAAGAAATTAACTGAAAATTAACTGAGAAACCAGTAGCAGCAGCAAGAGAGCTCAGTAAGCTAAATTGCCAAGTAATCTGCATAATCTAAATAAATTGCACAGTCATCTAGAAGTCTACTAATACTAACCAGAGAGAAAGGAAATGAAGGAAACAAGGTGCCATCTGAGGAAAAAACTTGAAATAAATATATAATACTCATAAGTATATATAAACTACAGACTTTGTTAAAAGGCATAAAAGAAGATCTGAATAAAAACAGACATCTTCTGTTCTTCATTTGGGATACTTTAAATTGGAAAGGTGTTAATTATAGCAAATTAATCTGAACACTCGGTGCAATCCCACCAGGCTGTTTGAACTTGACTAAGCGGTTTTCAAGTTCATCTGGAGGAACGGATCTGGGGGACTTTGAAATACAACAGCATTGTGTTCTTTAGTAAAAAAAAAGTGTGGGGCCAGCCCGGGACAGGCACACAGGCAGGGTGGACCGGACGTAAGAGAGAAAGCCAACTATGGGACAATTGTGTCATGAAGTATATGGTCACACCAGCGTTTCAAATCAGTGGCAACAATTATTCAATCAACAGCATTGAGGGAAGCAGCTAGCTTGACTGGGACAGCAATGTCTCCAGTGGAACGTACCTGAAGCCTGCTGATTGGATGCCTGGCCTTCTTCCTCTGCCTTCCTCCTCACTGTCAGGATCTGAGGAACCTCCACACCTCCCTCCTGAACGTGAGAATGCTCTCCTAACACCTCTCCCCATCCCCAGTCTGCTGTAGTGATTTATGTTCAAATAAACATCAAAGGGAACCATTCATTGTTTTTAAAAGGTGGAGGAAGGAATCTGTATTAGTAGGAATTATCAGAAAGTTCTCTGAGACATGTTAGTGATGGATACAGTCTAAGGGGAATATTTTAACACTGCCTCGTCTATTAAATGATTTTACCTGGAATTAAATTTTGGAATGTAATATACAAAGGCTTTTATGTTACAATACAATCACTCCTCATGATACGTCTCTGAGTTCACCATCAGAAATACACTAGGTATGAATAATATATATAGTAGTGGATGATACAGAAGCAGTTACCTTGGTTTGGAATAGGTTACAGGTTATTTCTGGAAGTAGGTTTTTCTTTGTAGTAATCACATTTTACATAGGTTCACAGTAAAAGATATTGAATTCCCTGTGGGGGGCCTTGACATTGGAACTCACTGAGCGTGGTCCTCTGACCAGCCACTCACCAGCTCCTGGGCACCTGTACAGAATGCAGAATCTGGGCAACACTGCCCACCTGCAGATCAGACTTTGGGTTTCACAGAGTCCCCATGACATTCTTGAGGGTGTTCGTATTTAAGAATTAAATATCAATTACTTTTAAATTAATTTAAGATTATCTTCTGGAATCACCCAAGTTCAACCTGTTTGAGATTTTGTTTCCATGAGCATGAAGTCATAGGGGGATGGGAAGCTCAACACAGCCCGTCTTTTTCCATTTGACACTGCATTTCCTTCTCTGCCCTCCGGCAAAGGTAGGCATTAATGATATTGTAGGAAGTAGCGCATTTTCTGTTTTCTAGAAGAAACGGCATTTTCCTTTTAATTATTTTGAGCTATATTTCATTGCTAACCTGGACTATTTTCTTCTATTGACGGTGGCAGTTAAAAAAATTTTTTTTTAACATTCCTAGCTGGTGTGGCTCAGTGGATTGAGCACCAGCCTGCAAACCAAAGGGTCGCTGGTTCAATTCCTAGTCAGGGCGCATGTGTGGGTTGCAGTCCAGATCCCCAGTAGGGGGCGTATGGGAGGCAACCACACACTGATGTTTCTCTCCCTCTCTCTCTCTCTTCCCCTCTCTCTAAAAATAAAAAAAAAAATCTTAAAAATTTTTTTTACAATGCAGAACATTGGGCAAATGTGGGACATCGGAACATTGTGTTTCAACGTCAGTGTGTTGCTGGCTGTGACATCTGTTATCTCTATTGGCAGCTATGACTTCGCGGTTTATGAATAACCTTGAAAGTAGTTCTGCTTTAATTATCTGTCCCAAACCCTGAAAATATATACACATTTTCTCTCCCAGAGGAGAAATATATATTTATATATTTATATATTTTCTCTCCCAGAGGAGACATTATTTTCTTCATCTGATTTTATCCTTTCCCTCAGAGCAGCCTTGGACGATAATTATGGTTGTACTTTGGAGAGATCAGTGTTTTCTAATCTTTCCACTGTTGTCCCAGCAGGAAATTGCTTAGTGCTTTCATGTATTTCATTTAAAAGCAGAAGATCTACTCAGTAAGATAAAGCCCAGCCATATGTTGGTGGCCTAAGAAAAATGTCATAAACAGAAAACACATTGTGAAAATCGGGCACTGGCAAAACTGTCCAAGCTGCCATTATTTTAGAGACTTGGTAAAAGTTCAACATACACTGTCAATATACTCTTCTTCCGTATCTTGAAGACGCCATGGTTTTCATTTCTCATAACAATGTCTTTCTTTCGGCCACTGGAGAATCTCCCCCTCGTGTTTTCTTAGACTATGAAAATGGAAGAATCTCTTTTTGTTCCAGAGAGAAAATTCAGGCTGAGTCGTTCCCAGAGGATGATGGGGGACTTTCTGGTGGGGCAGGTAGGGCCAGTGTGGCAGGCCTCTGAGCCACAGAGTGGGGGTGCTGGGTGAGCCCAAGGGAGGCAGCGGCGTCCCCCAACAGGCCACAGGGCAGCGGGACTTCCACGGCCGCAGCCACACTCTTCCTGTGCTGATTCGTCCTTCCTTTCAGCACCTGGGTGTTGAACACCTGCCGGTCCCAGACACTGTTCCAGGCGCTCCAGACAGAACACTGGGTGAGATGCAAAATCGTCTGCCCGCCAGAAGCTGCTGCTCCAGTGCAGGGAGACAAAAAGAAATCGATAATACACAAAATAGGTAGAATAGTAAGTGTTATGGAAAAAGTGCAGTGAGAGAGGAGAACAGGCAGGATCAGGAGGGGTCTCTTTAGATGTGGGGCGCGGTCAGACCTTGGGAACCCGTTCCACACTGAGTCTCTGAGTGCCCATCTGTTTTGTTAGACAGGTGCTGACCAAATGAGAGACAAAGGTAGAGCCCCGTGTTTCCAGACTAATGTTTTCCGTCCTTTGTATATTTATCCATTCATGTACATATGTACATATGTGTGCGATGTCTCTCCTCACCGCCTTTTAAGGGCTCACCGTCTGTCTCAGAGTAGTTCCAAAGCTCCCACCTTGGCCACAGGCCTGCTCCCTGACCTGGCCTGCTGCGGACTGAACAGCGTGTCCTCTGCCGTTCTCCCTGGTCGTCCCTCAGCCACTGTGGCCTCCTTGCTCCCCAGACACGGCGGCTCTCGTCCAAAGGCCTTTGCTTGGCAGCAGCCTGTACCTTCCAGACTCGCCCTGCACATGTCCAAACGCTGTTCCTTCCAGGCTCGCCCTGCACGTGTCCAAACGCTGTTCTCTCACTCTGTGCTGGTCTTCGCGTTTTCAGAGAAGCCTCCCTTAAAATCACCTCAACCGCCCCGACTGAGCAGTGCCCCTGCCGCCCCCACCCTGGCCAGATGCATCCGTCAGCTCTCTTCCTGGATCCCAGTTTTATTCCTAATCGGAGACCGAGCGCTTACTTACAGCCTCAGACGCACGGTCCATGGGGGACCTCTCAGGCAGGCCACTCCGAGGCTGTGTACCGAGGACAGAGCCCGATGCAGCCACGGGAAGGTTGGGAGGCATGTTTGCAGGCATGTGGGAGGGGATGCCTGACGCCCAGCAGGTCCTTGTGAGTGTGTGAGCGGCAGCGGGGGCAGCGCAGGGCTCCGAACAGGGGACGCGGCGAGCAGAGCCTCGTGTCCTGAAGGTGCTGGGGTTCTTCCATCTCCGCGGTGGGGCTGGGCGAGTGGAGGGCAGGCCCGGTGGGGCAGGAGCTCTCTCAGCGCCAGAGCCCGAGGCCTTCTGTCCCAGGGTGTGTCACATGCTCACCGAACAACACAGGGCTGTGGGGGGACGGGAACGCAGTGCTGGTGGCGGCGGGGGGAGCAGTCTGCACAGTCAAGATGCAGAGGTAGACGGAGGGGCGGACAGGTTCCAACCAGCCAGAGTAGGCGGTCTATGGCACAAAAGCGTGAACATGAGAGTGTCAAAGGTGACCACTAGGTCCCTGGTTGGTGTGTTCAGTGCCTGTCACGAAGACCTAGGGCAGGGGTGTCAAACTCATTGTCACCAGGGGCCACATCAGCCTCGAGGTTGCCTTCAAAGGGCCGAATGTAATTTCACGACTGTATAAATGTAGCTACTCCTTAACCAGGGGCAAGGAGCTTGGCGCTGCCGCTGGGCTGGATAAAACAAGGCGGAGGGCCGGAATCGGCCGTCGACCTTGTGTTTGCCACCTGCGACCTACGGGCTATGTCATGATGTTGTGTCAGCTCCTCACTCGGTGTGTTGTCCTGGTCCTGCTCAGGGACCTCGGGGAGTCGAACCAAGGTCTGGAGCGCAGGTAGGACTTCAGTTCTGAGGACTTAGTTTTAGATGCAGTTTCTGCTTTAAGCCAGACACATTGTTGTCTGTAAACAGAAACATTTTTCAATACTTGGTTGATTTTACACACGTATTTGATATGTTCAGCAAGTTAATCTTATTAGTTTGCCTCACACAAGCATATTTATCAATATATTCTTGCCATGAAATCGTCTTAGCTACTAATGATGATGGATGAAGACTAATTGTGTTTGTCTCAAATCTAATCTCCTGTTTGCTCTCTCTGCAAGCCGCCTTCATCCTCTGGTGAGCGGAGGGGAATTTCATCGGGTGCTCGGCACACGCTAACAGCTTTTCTCCGTAACCCTCCAGATCATGAAAATGTAGCCACGCCGAGATTCCCTCCTCCCGCCTCACCTGTTCCTGCTTCCTGGTAGCCTGTCTTAGCCGTCCTAACTTGTAGAGTTCATTTGCATTGGTGCATTTACCATGCTGTGCCAACATGAGCTCTGTCGAGCTCCAGAGCGTCGTCTTCACCCCAAAGAAAACCCGTGGCCACCGAACAGTCCCCCTGTTTCCCCTTCCCTCCACAACGGCGGCATCACTAACCTGCTTTATGTCCCCGGCAAGAGTTTTCACAGGTCTTCATATTAACATTAATTTTAAAAATATATAACAATATTATATTTTGTCAGGATGTGCTTCACATTTATTTCTTTAGTTTAAAGATTTTAATTTATTTATTTCTAGAGAGAGGGGAAGGGAGGGAGAGAGGGAGAGAAACATCAGTGTGTGGTTGCCTCTTGTGCACCCCCTACTGAGGGCCTGCCTGCAACCCAGGCGTGTGCCCTGACTGGGAATCGGACCCACAGTCCTTTGGTTTGCAGGCCGGCACTCAATCCACTGAGCCACACCAGCCAGGGCTTCACATTTAATAATATAAAAGTTTATGTAATATCTGAAAACCTCACCAGTGTAAAATAGACATTTAGATCTAATCTGCAAATTCCAACTGACTACACAAATTTAAATATCTCTATTGTTTTAAATGCTCAAATTCATTCAACAAATATTAACTGACACCTTCTATATGTTAAGGATTGCAAGGATTTTAAAAAGTATAATACATGGTCTTGACATTCAGGGAATACATTTGAATACATTTACTCTTGTAGTCAGTTTAAATTTAGTCAGTAGTAAGTTCAAGTTCAGAATCCACCTCGTGAAGAAGGAGAAACTGAGGCCCAGGTGCTGGGAAATGTTTCCAGGCTGCACACCATCCCATCCAGAAGCTGTTTTCCTAACCTGGGTGCTGGTATTTTAATGCTGGAGCCTGCGCGACAGAGGAGGCTTGGGGTGGGGGGGCGTGAATTTGTCCGAAAGTCCGTTACCAGCATCGTGGGTTTGGTCTCATATGTGGGAAAAATCTTACCATCTGGTGGGGCAGCTGCAGTGTTGCAAGCGGAATAATCTACATTCTGAAAAAAACTGAAACGCTGCTTCTAAGAAGAGAAGATTGTGTTTTAAGGTATGAGGACTGGAGTGTCAGACAGACAGACAGACAGGCAGATGACAGATAGAGAGGCAGACACATGGGCAGAGAGAGAAAATGTCTTTTAGTTGCAAACAACCACTTTGTCACTTTCGAAAAAGTGTAAACTTTCCCTTTTTGGAGAGAGGCAAGTAGGAAACGCGGTGTCGTCCCCTGGGCTGGAGCCCCATCATGCCTGCATCTGGGACGAGAAACACCTTCCTAGGGAGGGGTGACCTAGAAAACTAGAAAAAAACTGGGTTCCAGAATATTTTATTATAAACTTTATGAAAACATCATCCATTAAAGAGAAACACAGGCCAAACTAACACTTGTGAAAAGCACGTTAGTGTAATACTCGCACTATTTGGTGCGACTGCGTCATTGACAGTTATAAATTCACGGGAGCCATGCACTGCCTCACGCAGGCTGATTCATGCATTTCGTCCAAGTTTAAAATACGACCACCTGCGTAAGTTCTCGCACCTTCTCGCCTCCGAATCCTGATTTTACTGCTTGATGTTCTGCTCAGGGGACCATGAAAGTGCTCTTTACTTGTTGCCTTTTCTAGATCTGGCTTAGTGCAAAGGCTTTGATCCAGGACTGGCTTCAAAGCCACGTGCACCCAAACCCGTGACTTGTAAAGGCCCGGTTGGTGGAAAGCAGCGGCGAGGAGCAGGATCCTGGACCCGGCTTTGAACACTGCACATGGCTCCGTTGTTACCAGACAGAGTCAGCTCGTTTGCCCTGCTTGGAGAAGAGGCTGCTGAAGGTGGCGGGCGGGACTGCCCGCCTCTGTAGCTGCTCTGCACTCACTGGCTTTCATCCCGCCCGCCACCTCATCACACAGCGTTTGCCACCGAGTCTTCTGTGTTACAGGAAACCACGCTCCCGACAACGGCCATTTCCCAAATTTCCCCGAAATGACTGCGATGGCCTGCGTTTATGAATCTGTTGCCAATCTGATCTCATTTCTCGACACCACAGCTGCAGCCATTCCACTTCCAGCCCTGTTTCTTGCCCGGTACTGTTTTGAATAGGCACTTAGTGTTCCAGGTGTGCCGCAGCCTTCTTTGTAACAAAACCAGCGATTCTGCAGGTATACGTGTGGGTGTGGAGAGGAGCAGGGGCCTGGCAATAGGGATCCAGATAGAGACAGAACTCACTAGAAGGATCCGTGTAGTTATGCAAACTTCTATTTCTCTTATCTCCCACAGAAACATTCCCATGGAAAACTAACCCTCTTTCCAATACATGAGGAACACAGAACTCAATGAAAAAATGCAGCTGGAAATACAGGAACTATTTTCAGTTCTTTGCATGGCTTTAGGAATAACAAGGACCAATATTATAGTAAATTATTTTTGTATGGATAGTCTGGGCACATTACTGGATCTATTTAGTTGTCTTAAAGATTTCTTGGTAAAATAAAAAGGATAGGATTAAGGTCACTAGATATGCTATATGATTTGATTAATCATTTAAATTTTCATTGCTGGTAGTTTTCTTTTATTTTCAGACATACACAAATATAACATTATATATGTGTGTATATACACAGCAAAATACTCAATATGCATCTTTGCTTTAGTTAACTAGGTTTTCCTCCCTACTTGCTCTTTTCCACACATTGTTTTAATGAATAGTAGTATGTTAACTTCCCCAGATTAAAAAAAAATCATGTGGTAGTATTTTTTAATTTTAAACAAGATGTTCATTTAAACAGCAAGATGCTTGCCTGGAAGGGAAAACTATCTAGGACTCATTTCTTTTAGAGAAATTTCCCTACTTAAAGACAGATCACTCTACACACGCAGCTACGCACAAAAGGCTGTAAAACTGTCCTTGGCTTTACAGTGAGCCATGAAAAACATTGAACTTCTCCAATTGAACAAGGTATGCAAGGGACTGTACACTGTTCAGTGTTTGTTAAATGGTGAGAGTCAAGTAACTTACTGAGATAGGAAGATAAGAGCTGAGTGAGCACAGCCTTACTGGGGACAGGGGTGTTGTCTCAGAGCCAGTACTTCCCCTTCCTGTCTCCATCTGATGTCACTCAGAACACACCATCAGCCACTTAATTAAAAAATGCAATGCCCCTCACCTGCACCAGGGCCCTGAGGTGAACAAAGGAGCAGGGAGTGGGGACGAAAGAGCATCGGGAGCTCTGTGGTGTTGGGCTGGGGCGGAACCACAGTGCAGTGACCTGGTGAGAGCAGCTCGTGGGGAGCGGGGCTCTGCAGCGAGTGAGGCAGCAGTTTCCCTCTTCAGCAGACACCTCCCATCTGCAGCCAGGATGCACCAGCCTGGTCTTTGCCCTCTGTGGCCCGCTGTGCAGGTGTGTCTGTCTCCGTGACCAGCTGCCTGGGCAGCTGGAATCTGATCTGCCTCACTGACCAGCCCTATGGCTCACAATAGGCTTTCGTTAATTCACCCACCTGTGTATGTACCCCGGGACCATCCCACGCCCCCATCATTCCTCTCCATCTAGATGCCCTCCTGGGGCTTTTTGCTGACTACAGCAAGTGCCGGTCTGCTCACCAAAGGGACCAGCTCCACATGAAGCACACAAGCAGCCCCAGGAGCTTGGAGGGTGTGTCTGAGGTCTCACTGTAGGTTCAGCTTAGAATTCTAACACAATAGTGAACACTTCACATCAGGTACTTACTGCTATTCCCTCCTGTAGCTCCTAGGCTCTGAGCCCCCAAAGGACAAGGAACTCCTATTTTCTCACCTCTGCATTTCACACAGTACGACCTACACATGTTCCGTGACAGAAGCAAAGAGCTTTTACTAAATATATCATTCTTTTCTTTAATAGCATTGACCTTTTTTTTTTAAACCAGAAAAGGACCCTGTGCTTACACTTTCTTTCCCCACCTCTCTGTTCCCTGTAGTCATGGATTCTTCCGTATGCACCTAAAATTTAACCTCCCACAGGAAGGCTTCGCTTGCACCTGCTCAGGTGGCTTCTCAGCCTATGCTCCATGTTGCTGAATTCCCACTGCTCTGTCTGCAGCCTGCCCCAACTAGCATTTACTGGGCACATATTTATCTCTTTTCCTAGACCTACCACATCAGGCTTCTTTGATAGCGGGCCTGTGATGTCTTGATATGCATTTATTTTTTAGCCTGCATATTTTTCTGATATATGACATGGTTTTTAATATGTGCTCAATAAAGAATACACAAAAAATGTCATTACTTTTGCTTTGTAATAGTTATTACAATGGAAAGTAAAAGAGTCTCTTTTGTATAATTCATTACTCTATTCTTTTAATGAATGTCTTTCCCATTAGATAGTAAACTTCTCAGCCAGAGCCCATGCCAGTCTGGTCTACCCCTGTATTCTTAGGGTCTGGCACAGAAAAGTTCATTAATAAATATTTATTGAAGAAGTTAGTGTTAGTTATTATAAATTAATAACATCATTTATATTATATGAGACCATAGCACAAGTCCATGTTAAAGGTTTGCATAGAGAAATTGTTATAGAAATGATCAGTAGATACTTCAGGAAAAGAAATAATAGTATTTCATGATGTTTGGAGGATTTAAATCAATTTCTCATATTAAAAAGTCATCAAGAGACTGTGACCACAGGAAGAGATGTCCTTCAGCAAAGTAATGTCTTTATTTCTGCTCTAAGTCAAAATATGATGGGAAATCTCTCCATGAAACATTTATATGGTGCATATAAATGGGCTATTAGCAATAGAGACAGCGGCCAACTGGTTTACCCAGGCAACAGCAATTTATTGACAGCATCAACATATAAAATAACATATGAGATGAGTCATAACTCTGCCTGATTTTCATTTCAGTGGTCACTTCAGGAGAAACGGTGCCATCATTGCATTTAAGCATTCCTCTATTAAATATCGACGGGGCTTTTTTTTTTTTTTGAAATAAGGAGGGTCTGCAAAATGATCAAGAATTCTTAACATGACATTCCAGAGGAATGTATTCAGAGCAGCACATTTTTGAAAGGAAAATCACTCTGAAAATACAGCAATTACAGGCTCCCTGTGAGTCTGATAGAAAAGATATTGAATAATGGACCAGCCGTGAGTCATCATAGGTCACTGTTGCTCATACATTATGTACATATTGTACTTGATATATGATCCTATACATTATACTTGTATGAATAACTGCCAGCGTAATAGCCTTTCAGTAAAACATTTAATGTAAAATATACCTTTCTTGCTCTTTTTAAATATAAACTTGAAAGCTAAATTAGAAACCATTTTTTAAAAACTTAGCCAAAGATCTACTAATATAAATAATAGCTACTATTTATGGAGAATTCACTATGCACCGTTCAAAGCAATTTACACATACTACATCATTACTTGATGTTTATTATGACGTATGAAGTCGGTGCTATTGTTATTACCATTCAATTACAAAGGGATTGGAGGCCAATCACCATCCAGGACAAGGCCTGTGTCACCAAAGTCAGCAAGTGGCAGAGCTAGAACTTGAAATCAGTTTTGTCACGTGGATTTTAACCATTGTGCTTTATTTTGTAGAACACATTGTCAGGGTAAGAAACAGATCTGGCCGAAGAGACTCTTAAAACATACATTTGAACATGAGGGCTTTTGGACCTGGCATCACTTGAAGCTCTTTGCATTTTTGCATTTCTCATTATTGCCTGTTACCTGATTCCCCTGTGGTTTTTGCAGGTTCAGTGAGTTGCCCTGGCCCCAGGGGACATCGGATTTTGAGACTCCTGCTCATTAGCCGCACAGAGATGCAATAGAATAGTAGATGTTGAATGCTGGGAGGGAAAACCAGTACGATGAGTTGAAAATGCAGCTCAAGTGTACTCTAAGGTTCGAGCAGGGGTGTCCAACCTTTTGGCATCTCTGGGCCACACTGGAAGAAGAGCAGTTCTCTTGGGCCACTCATTAAGTTCATTGCAACACATGATCACACAAAAAATGTCATAGTGCTTTAAGTAAATTATGATTTTGTGTTGGGCCTCATTCATAGCCATCCTGGGCCGCATATGGCCCGAGGGCCACAGGTTGGGCACCCCTAAAAGAATGTCGATGTCTGTATCTGTGCTTGTGTCTTTCAGTCTGTCTGTCTGAACTGGCATTTAGGGCAGACCTCATTTAGTTTTCCCCTACATGACTTCCCTATGTCATGGCATCTTGCATGTAGCAATTTTGGTGTGCAGATGCCTCAAGTGGATAATAGAAGATGGGACTGGTTTCAAGGACACAGGCTTTTTGTGATCTACATTAGGAGACATCTGGTAAGAAGCGACAGGGTGGAAGTCCTCTACGAAGTGCGAGGTGTGGAGCTTTAGCACAGATCTTGTGTCAGGATGGCCCGGATAAAACTCCCAGAGTTCCCACCTAACAGCTCTCACTCCAGAAAGTACCCTGGCCCTTTATTTCTCCCCTGTCCAGGTTGAGGAGTTGCCCATTTCTTCTCTCCTACAAAGTGCTTGTGGAGCTCTGAAATTTTGTTCCTTTAACTTTTTTGTGTCTTCACTTTCTCATGGGTATAAAAACTATAATTTCTATAGTTTGTTGGTTTTCTCTTTTGAATCGTCCTGCTTTTACAAATGTGAACTGATTTTCATGTTACTATTATATTTTTATGCCTAGAATTTTCACTTAATCCTTTTTTTTTGCTTAAAATTTCCTCTCTGTGCATGCTTATTGTCCACTCTTCCCATGAAACCTGTTAACATAGTTATAGTGGTTATTTTAAAGTCCTTGTTCCTCAATTCTGTTCTCTGGAATATCCTTGGCTTCACTTCTATTGACCATTATTTGTTTTGAGAATAGGTCACATTTTTGTGTTTCTTTGCATATCTTACTGTCTGGATTCTGGATTATTGGTAGAAAAGAATAGCAGGTAAATGATATTCACCCCCATTGGAATGTGTGGTCCTTACATAATCCTGAGTCTGGGAGAGGTAACAGTTTGGGTGAATTTCAGGACATCACTCCGAATAATTTGAGAGTCCTGATTGGGAGTCCAAGCAGGGCTTGGGACTTAAGCACAACAAAAATCTCCAGATGTTGCAGTGCCTCATAGCCCTGGTGTTTAGGCCACCAAGAAGCTTTCTCTCCATGCTTGTCCGAGTTTTCAAGACATAGATAGAGCACAGGTTGACAAAAAGAAGTGAGAAAAACTGAATCTTTGTCTTCTTCATTTATGTCTTCCAACCAGTATTGTACGGAACACCTACTTATTGACTGTGTGTATCCTATTAGGGGTTTTCTGAAGGAGACCTCTCAGCCAGAGATCTTGGGCTCACCTATGAATTTCCTAAAATCTTCTCAATGCACCCGCTGCATTCCACAGAAGCACGGCTGGTTCTTTTCACTTAGGGGTTTGTTTTAAAGGGAATGGAGAAGCCCTGGCCGGGTGGCTCTGTTGGTTGGAGCCTCATCCCGTACACCAAAAGGTCGCAGGTTAGATCCCCAGTTGGGGCGCATACGGGAGGCAACTGGTCCGCGTTTTCCTCTCATATTGCTGTCTCTCCCTCTCCCTCTCTCTCTCTCTCTGTCTCTCATCAATAGATAATTCTTTTAAAGAAAGGAATGGAAGATAGCATGGAAGTTGCGGAACCATAATCAAATCTGATAAAAGGAGACTAAACTAAGGACCTGAACATGCACAATGGGTGACAAAGGAAAAGAGGAGGAAGACTCCGCAGTCCGGGACAGGGGACAGTGGCCGACAGTGTTTGTGTCTAAAGGGGGAAATGGATTGATGAACTTGAGATTAACTAGACGAGGGCTGTGGGCAGGTCAGTGTTAGGACTCGGCGGTCCCCCCGGAAGCCTGAGTTGGCCCACTGAGGGCGGGGGAGAGAGAAGGGACCCCAGGGGAGCCAAGTGGTCAGTGCCATTGAATCCTGCCCACGCCTCCTCCTCACGGTTGGCACTCCCTCGGACCAAAGGGTCTTTCTGCTCAAACTGCTTTTCTCACCCGGAAAGCCAGATGGATGACCCCAATAGGACAACAAAGTAAATTTTTATGTATTAAGAGATTCTTGTCGAACAGAATAATTATATTTTGGAGTATGTACATTTGCCTATCCTCCAATTTCATTGTGAATGCATGACTCATAGAAACAAAAGATGGACAGGAAATACAGCAAAGGCAAAACTAAGAAGAGCCTCTCACGCATTTTATTTGGGTCAGGAACAAACTAGAACCTCAGTGAACTGAAGTGCTGTGGGTGAGGGAGCCGGAGCACGTTTACCATTTGGGAGCCTGACCTCTCGGCTGCCGCGGTAGGATCCCCAGCTGCTGCCAAATCCCACGGTGCTTTCTGAGGCAGCAGCTGGCTGTTGGCCTCTCAACAGTTTCCTGCGCAATCTGGGAGCATTTGATATAAAAAAAAGTCTAACAAACCTTAAACTGTGTGTGCAGGCCAGATACTATATTTACCCAAAGGCGCTTTTTCCTGATGAGAGTTTTCTATCCCTTTCTCCTCTCTCACTTCCTGCATCTCCAGGGAAACATCCCACCGGGAGCCTGTATCCCTAGGTAACTCTCCACAGCTGGGAAGCAAGAGGCTCTTGATGGTACGATTTCCTCTGCTGAATATCACACCATATATATACATTTTAATTACACGGATTACTTGTTGCTGGCAGTCTTTGTGGGAGTCACTACTCCAGGCAACGCAAATCCATTCCGAGGGTTTAATTGATTTCGAAGTCACTCACCTGGGTGACTGTTTCATGACTCAGCCTCCCCGGCTATTGACGCCCGGTCTCCTGGGCTGACGTGCTCGCCAACACTTAGCGCATGCGTCTGAGTTGATGTGGGGGGCGGGGTGGGTGGGTAGGAGAGAACCCAGAGCCTAGAGGACATCAGGCAACTGACTCTGAGATGTGCTCCGTTTACCCACAAAGGGACACAGTCACAGGCCTTCTGCTCCACGTCCTGGCTCTGAGGGTGGGGCAGAGGCAGATGGCCCTGGACTGGCTGCTGAGGGATTTTCCTCTTGATTTGGATTCTTTCCAAGATAATGCCTCACTCTCTAAGCCTCCTTTGGAGCCAAACACAGCTTCGGGGCTGTACTGTCTCCTAGGCAATGAGGCTTCTTGGTCACCTCTCTGGTGTTCACCTTCCTCATGTTCTCAAACTGACTCTGGTTTAAGCAATGAAAGAGCCCTGGTCTCTGGAATTCATTGGGGGGAAATTGCCAGACTCTTATGATCTGTGAGGCTTGACTGAGTGAGAGACATCGGACAGGACATTCTGCTTTATTTCCCAGTTGAGGGACTTGGGTGGGTATGACATAGTCACTGAGGGTGGATGTGGATATTAGAGACCCAGAGGAAAGGAATGCTGGAATCTGTCAATTTCCAAGTGGACAGAAAAAGAACAAAAGTCTTGCTGCCTGAAGCAGCAGTTCACAACCTTTTTGGCACCAGGGAGCGGTTCTGGGGAAGACAGTTTTCCCACAGACTGGGGTTGGAGGGTGGGGAACAGCAGGAGGCGGAGCTCAGGCCTTTGTTGCTTGCTTGCTGGCCCCTCACATCCTGCTGTGCAGCCTGGTCCCTAAGAGGCCAGTACAAGTCACCAGCCCAGGGGTTGGGGACCCCTCGCCTAAGGAATGTGGTTTCTTCTTAAACAAGGTTGAAGGAAAAACCAAAAGACATAACCACACCTTCAAAAGCCCCACACACCATACCTATAGAATTTGACTTACATTTCAGTGAAAAAATCTTTGAAAAGTCTACTGTATTTCCATAGAATGTCCATCTATTGAATGAAAATTTACCAGTCAAATATCCAGCCCCGTTCTATGCCTCTATGGTCTTCTCTGTCCACTCCATACTTAAATAGCACTGGTAAAGGAAATAATAGTTCTTAATTAACAGAGGAAGAGAGGCCTTACGGAAACCCAGCACCCTGAACGAGCACATTGGGCTAAATCAGCCGCCACACCCATGCAAGTTTCTCGGAGGAGAGGTGGGGTGTGCATCGGGAACAATACTGGCAAAGAGACACTTGAACATACTCTACCACCGTCTGAAATGTAGGCCTCTCAATCCTATGCAGTGCTGTTCCTTCAGGGAGTTCTAGTTTTTGGCCTGTGATGGTGAAGCCCTCGAACAAGTCAACGGCCTCCCCACATCTTGCATCTACCCCTCCAGCAACAGGAAAGAGGAAACCAGAACACACATCAGCAGGAAAAGAAAGCAAACGTTGACCCTGATGTATGTGCGGGGTGAGTGGTCATAGCCTGGCTTGGCCAGGCCTCTCTAGGCTGCATGGCTGCAGAGCCCCGGCCCACCTCACCGGGCGTGTTGTGAGCTGGGAGAACTGTCCTGCAGGCTGGTGACTGGAGGAAGCATAGAGACAGGGTTGTGGCTGCCTGGACCTTATCCAAGAAGTGGCAGCATTGCCTGGCCTTCCTTCTGTCCCGGCTCCTGGGAGAATGACATCCAACAAGGGTGGGCCTGGAACTGTAGCCTGTTTCTCCTTTGAAGGAAATCTATAACAATATCCATCGTCCGTCCCCGTTGCCTGTTCTGCATTCCCGTGCTCCCTCCGATCCCGTTTACTGCTCTGTTCTAGAGGAGCGAGCCCAATTTTCCTCTCAGGCCTTGAGCTGCTGTTTGATCACTTCAGCTCTGCAGTTTATGGCCTCGACTGGGAATTTAAATTGTCCATATTTCATCTTGCGTTTTCTAACATTTTAAAGTTATTTCAGCCTACTTACATTTCCTTAGCAATCGTAACAGTCAAGATTATCGTACTGCACTGACATTGGATTTTGGCCAATTCTAATTGCGAGAGTATAGAGTTATGGTAAGCAATTACTTAAAATTTAGTGGTGACAAATTGATGTTGCTATAAAAGTTACAAACAGTTCCTAATTTTCAGTGTATATGTGGATAAAATGGGGTATCATAACTTACTCTTCTTGTCTCCATATGATGTTTCTACACTACAAGGATGCTCAATGAGATGAAAGAAAATCTCCCGGAATGTGGAGAAAAATAGACATGGCAGGTCAAATGAGGTCAAACCGAAGTGAAAAATATTTTCAGGGAAATACAGTGGTGGGGGCAGGGGTGGGGGACATTAGTCAAAGAAATAATATGAGTATTTACCAGAGATAAGGAAAAACATGAATCTTAAGATTAAAAGTATTGAAAATGTTTTAGCACATTAAGGAAAATGAGACTCACACAGGAGTGGGCATAAAATGTATAGCATCTTACTTTGCTAAGCATCAGATACAAAGAGAGGTTTTCCGTGAAGTTCCTAATGAAGACCGACTTCCTGTTAAAACAGGTGGACAAGGCAATCTTCTCATTTACCTGTGGGGAGGAGCGTGGCTCTATAGGTCACTCGTGGGGTGCACCTCAGCTAGAAGGTGAGCGCGCCCAGCACCAAGCCCTCACAGCAGAGGGCGATGGACAGAAGTCTTCCCTGTTCACAGGTCCGTTCTCAGTTAAATTTAACCAGAACTTGAATTTAACCACAGACTTGATGTGTTGCGCTCACCCTAAATGCATAAGCAAAGTCGTAATGGTTGTAAGCATCCCAAACCCAGGTGACATACCCACAGGGCTGTTAGGGATGAGACTGTGACACAGGACGTAGGAGAACCGAGAAAGCCAGAGCGTGCCCAAGTCTCGAGGATCCCAAGGAATCAGTGTGGTTTCCCTTACAATGCCGAATGGCATCATAGGTACCAAATAATTTATGCTAAAGATGCTGAACGTATTGGTTCACAGTCTACATGCTTTGAAGAAGTCTGGAAATTGTATAACACCATGCTAACAGGAGTTACCTTTGAATAAGATAACGAATTACTCTTACTTTCATCTTTGCACCCATTTATAAAGAGAATTAAATACTTATATATTCAGGAAAAAATTTAATTTTTTTTTTTTTGCAATTGGCACAACAGACCATAGAACTGTAACAACATGGCCAAAGCATGCTGTGTAAATTCAGGCTGTCGTGGTGAGCACCCAACGGCTTAATCAACTCAAAGGAACACTCTTCCAGTGCAGACGAGAAGCCCGGCGCTTGCTTCCAGCTTTGCAGAGCAGCACAGCCTGAGTTTATCTCAGCCTCCCTTCCTACAGAGAAAGCAAGGCACCGTGGCAGGCAGCATGCGTCTGACTGTGGCCCTGAAGCATGCGGTGAGGCTGCCCGCGTGCCTTCCGGGGTGTCATCCACCTCGCCCCACTTAAAGGATAGGCCACCGAACCCCTCCCGGAGCCTGAGGACATGGTTTGGTCTCCAGCAAAGCAGTGTCTGGCTTCCCAGATTCACAGGTTCCGAATCAAGACTTGCAGAGAAAAAAAAAATTCCCTGGCCCTGGCTGGTGTGGCTCAGTGGATTGAGCGCGGGCTGCAAACCAGGCATTGCAGGTTCGATTCCTAGTCAGGGCACATGCCTGGGTTGCAGGCCATGTCCCCCAGCAACTGCACACTGATATTTCTCTCTCTCTCTCTCTCTCTCTCTCCCCCTCCCTTCCCTCTCTAAAAATAAATAATTCCCTGTAGTTGTCCAGGTGTCAGAGGTTACTGATGCCCACGTTCTTTCTTAGATAAAGACAGTCAGCCAGGCGCATTTCCCAGCACCACGCCCACTCCCCCCACCCCTTCCCGTGCAGCTAGTGTGACCTCTGGTTGTGTTCTGGAGAATAGGACACGCCCTCCCTCCAGTCTGTCTTCCTTCCTGGGCACTGGAACGCAGATGTGGAGAGAAGGAGCCCCACCAGAAGCTGCAGGCCAGGGGGAGGCCTGCACGGCCCCTGGGACAAGCCCGGGTCTCCAACATCCTGCACACCAGGTCCACTGCTTACGTGGGAAATAAAATTCTCCTGGGTTTAAGCCACCGAGACTTGAGCCCTCCATCACAGAGCATAAACAATGTACTTCTGTTTCAGAGCAGATGGGGTGGCAGTGACGTGCCCTTTGCTGGGTGGTCAGTTTATACACACATTCAAAAGCTAGCACGTTCACTCATTTTAAAATCTCATAACCCTCCTTGTTTGAAAATCAACATTACAGCCCGGCAAAGAGGAAACTCTTTATATTCAGAAGTTATTTTTCCCTCTCCCTGTTCCTGCAAGAAAATGGGGCGTGCAAGCTACCAGTGAAATTACTGTGGGTGATGGGAAGATAAACCAACCCAATACTCTTTGAAATGAGACACGACCCACCGTGCGAGGTCCCCCTGGGCACAGGAGGCTGTGGGTGCTGTGGAAGATTTTAACATCTCTTTGTGAAATTCTTCAACAGAAGCTACACTCAGTAGTCGATGCAGTTATTTTCTTGCTGAGGATGAGTTCATAGGTACATGCTGCTCAAGGCCCCAGGGAACAATTAATGTAAATCAATTAATACAGAGTAGGGTATTGGAACCATACATAAGTGGTAATAAAATACAGAATGGCATTGTAGAGATCCTTGGCAATAATAGAGTAGCATCCTGCAACACAGTTATGTTAATTTTGCCTCGAAAATGATATAAAATTAGCTGTTGATATTCACATACTCACAATAATATGCAATAATATTACAGAATTAGCAATAATGTCCAGTCTGCTTTCAACTTTTTGTGTGAAGATGAACAGATGCGGTGAAGTGAAGCCAAATTTCTGACTGTCCTTAAATCATTTCTGATGAAATGTATTATTTGATTTAAGGGGTAGAAAATGCAACAGATTCACTTTACTAATTATGTTCCAAGATTAATATTAGCATTAATCAGCATTCTATTTGTACTCCCCAGGAAAACCACTCTAGAATTTAAATTTGCCACAGCAAAGCCATATTCAAATTAAGCAGATTTTTCTGTGTATATTACTTTCCATCTGAAAAGTTTTTAAATCTCGCCTGAATGGGGAGGGGGGTAAAAAAACCTTTCACAATGACTTACACTTGAGTAATTGTTTCAACTTTTCAATGTATTTTACAGCAATGCAGAAATTTTTCTAAGATTATACAACTGGTTAACACAACGAGTTAATCTTTTCTTACTACAGAACAGCTACTCAGAGACCAGCTAGTCCCACCCTGTTTACTTCTCTTCTAGTTTAATAAAGATCACATTTGCTTTTTCACCCCTCGCTCACTGTACTTAGGAAATTCCCTAAAAGACCACGTCACGTCTTGCTGGGAGAGAGGAGGAGAACTGATGTGGCGACACTGCCCAGGTGCCCCTGCCTGGCTGGTGCCACTCACGGGCGTCCCAGGGTGGCGTGACCCACATGAAAGGCAGGGCCCTTGTCGTCAGCCGCCAGCCTCTCTCTCCCTCACTCTCACCTTCAGTCTGCGGTCTCTCATTCAGTTCGTTTTTTGTCGTTGACGATGAGGATTCGCCTTTTGCAGCAGAATGAAGTCACAGTCAGCTTTGGTTTTTCTCCGAGCACTTCTTCAAAGGTTCTTTATGAGAGAGCTCAGAACTCCTGCCCCACTTCCACAGGTTGCCAGACCCTCGCCCCCCAAAACGCTCCCTCCCTGCACTGTCGCTGCTTGGATTTCCTAGCCTGACAGGTGGCATTCTTGCTTGAGTCTGCAAGAGCTGAGAGCCCAGCCTCAAAAGAAATAGTTCTTCTGTCTTCAATGAGTTGTTCACGTGTGTATATTTTCACATGCCATTTTCTGCTGCTATTTTCACTGTTCAATGAAATAAACATTTGATTTAGACTCTGAGGCCTTGACTCTGTAAGGTTTTGCCTCCTTGGCTATCTGAAGGAGCTTGAACTATCTATTTCTTTTCACAAGGGTCATAATCAAAGTGTGCTAATTAATTCCACTGCATAGACAGTTCTGCTGTTTTGACTTGAGTATAACTCATCAGGTGCTTTTACATAAAGAACATTTAATTTTGTAAATATTCCATACGAGGTGGTGGGGAAAACTCGGAATGTTCTTGGAATGTGAGTTCCTGTGGAGAGTCAGAGTTCAGGAACTCTTCCTTCGTCCTCATATTTCTGGGCCAGGGGTATCTCGTCAGGTGATTGACAAGAGATCACATAAAGAAAAGCTTCTACGGTGATAGGGCGGGGGAGGGAGAGCCACAGAGCTCCAGGGCGAGGCGTGGCTCTGGTGCCCAGCGAACTTCCTCACGCTCTGTCCACAGTCAGAACGCCTGCGCCTCCCACGGGTGAGTCAGGTGCTGGCCCCGGCCCCAGGCTGCCACCGACACAGCCGTGTTTTGATCTCTCGGGCCAGAGCTAGCATTTCAAAAAGCAGGTTCCTTGTGGGTGCCAGGTGCAATACGAGTGGAAGATATTGATGTTTCTGGCACGTAAACAGTGACTCAGGACTCGAGATGTCCGTTCCTGGTCAAGACAAAGCTGAGCTTTCTAATGAGCATCGACGGAGCTTCCCTGGCACAGACTGCCAGGTAGAAGCCGACAAGAAAGTCACTGTGCTCCTCTCCCTCTCCCAACAGGAAAGCATGTTTCCAGATCGTCAAAGACGAGTGTTTCGGAGCTACACCATCTTCCCCTGCTTCTTCTTTGTAGAGGTAAGAGAATTCTGGGAATTCTTTAGAACATGCGCTATTAGAAAGAAAGCAGGACGTCCTTTCATACACTTTGATCCTCGCCCTCCTCTGCATACGCTGACGCTGTATCAGTAGAAATTTGAATGCCACGAGCGTTTCGTCTGAACTGTTTTGTGGTCGCAGTGATTGTGAACCAAGGTACCATATTTGTGTCATGTGCAAATGTTCTGGTCAACCCAGACTTACGGGTTCACTACCTTATCAATGCCTTTCCTTCTCTCTGCCTCCATTTCTCTACTCTCTACGCCTCCCCCCAGATAAGCTCTTCCTTACCTCAGGTCCTCTTAGCCTTGTTCTGGAACTCTGTAGTGTTGACTCAACCTGGTTGATTAACGCACCTACCCCTGGCTCTAAACTCACCCTGGGCAAGGCCCGAGGTCAATGCCTTGTGCACCTCAGGGTCTTCCGGGCTCTCTTCCTGGATTGGCATCGCTTGGCTATTTGGGTTTCCTGCACCTCAGCTTGCTTCTCTTGCCTTCTTTTCCACATGCTCTTCTTTCAGACACATTATGTCCAGTGAGGACTTTGAAGAAGTCTGGGTGGTGGCCAGTGAGGGCACACGTCCTAGATTCTCACGACACACGAGCCAGTCGTGCGCCCCCATGAGAGTTCCTGGGACACTTAACATGCATCTGGATGGGCCGTGACTCGTCCTGGCCTCCAGGGTGTGCACTCAAATAACATCCCCCAAACATGTGCCTGTGGCAAAGGGGTGCCCCGTGGAGGCCTGTCTGGCCAGCCCTGTGTGCTGCTGTGTGCTGACTTGTTTGTCACTCACATGCACAATACTGCAAAGACAACCTCATCTGCATCGCACCTAGATCATTGCCACGAATAAAGTCCATATTTTAATTACACCAGAAATGCTACATCGGTAATAGCTTCTCCCAACAATGAGACTGTAGCTCGTGCTCAGAAGTCACAGCTGCTTTCCTGGAGTCGACCTCGTTCTTCCTGACTGCAATGCGGCCTTCCAGGACCCTGCTGTAGATGGCCCAGGGCCGTCGTATGCCTTGGGAGGTGAGGGTACCGAAGTATTGGGGAGCGAAGGGGATAGTGAAATCACCCAACAAATGGGATTTCAATCTTTCAAACTTTCCAATGATAAAAATATTCTTTCAAGTGTTAGAACTACAAGAAGCTAGGTTTTGAAGACCACAGTCCAGGAAAAACGGGGAAGTAAGCGAAGAGGAACTGTGCTTCGAGTTTATGGCACAGAACTTGGGCCTTAGCCGAAGAAATGTTTATGGCACAGCAACAAACAGACAGGCGAGGGGCTGGAGACAGAGCTTTCTTTGTCGCTGGGAGGAAGACGGGCGGCATGTTTTCCTGCCCAGTCTCCCTTCCTGCTGCGGGAGGAGCTGTCACAGCGGCAGCAGCAAGGACTCGGACACAGCCGGACTCTGTGTAGGGCTGGGCACGGGCGCAGATGTGAGTTTGTCCCCATTTCAAGTTCAAGTTCTCACGATGAGGCAGAGCTGGAGAGCAGGAGCACAGCTGGGGGGACGCCCAGCTCTGAGGCCACGGCTGGTCCTTGAAACGGAAATGCTCCTGCATTCGGGAGCCACGGGGGCTCTTCCGAAGGACTCTAACAGCCGCACTAATGCCTTCGGGTGAGTTGGGGACACTCACGGAGCTGTCTGTGGGGTAAGCCCAGGGGAACAGATGGGCAAGCCGAGAGAACACAGCTAGGCTAACTGGGGAAAGCCTGCATAGTGAATGAGGTGTTTTACATTCACCTGAAGTGGTATTTTAACTGCTGGTAACATGAGAACAGACTGTTAGCCCACCCGTTCACTCACTGTGATGTTAACTTGCGCTTCAGTAAGCTAGAAACTGATGAGGAACATTCTGGAATGCACACCTTCATCAACTGCACTTTGCACAGTGAAGGGGGAAGAATCCTTCCCTCACTTTTCATCAACCCCATCCACCTTACCCCTGATTGGATGGGTCAGACTACAAAGCAATAAATACTGTGACCTGGTTTCCCAGACACCCTTCCGCCCCTGAGAGGAGAGGCCTGCAGGGGTGACCCCGCCCCAGGCACTGCGGGTCAGCCCCCCTGGGCATCACTCCAAGTAGAGACCCACTTGACCGAGCCCTTCACACCCAGACTTTCTCCACAGACAGCATTTCCCATTGCTCTTTAAAAGGGAAATGACTTTCATCTTTTTTTTTCTGACTTTAAGAAATGCTCATGAAGTGTGAAAAATAGATATCAAGCCAAGTGTTTAAAGCTATATTTCTTTGTTTCTGTTTCCCAAACGCCTTCTCTGGAGCGGGCTCTGTCTTAGGCTCCAGGGATACGGAGGAAATGAAGAGAGATACTCTTCCCCCATGGGGTTTACGCTCCAGCGCGCCAGAAAAACCGCTGGTGCGTGAGCGAGCACGGTGTTTACAGTTCCGATTGTGGGGAAGCGCCATGGGGAAAAGACAGCAAATGACAGCGGGAAGGAGCTGGGGCCGGCGGCCTCGCCGATGTCCCTGTGGTGTCGCCACGTGAGGGTGCTATCCGCTACTGGCTGCGCATCCAACTTACCAGAAACTTTCTCTCTTTAACTCATTTTTCTCTTTATCTGTAAATAGGTGCATACAGTTTAAGAGGTTAAAAACGTGTTAGAAAGTTGTCACACAAAATTGCGGGCTACTCATCCTGGGCCTCTCCATGCAGTAACTTTTTAATCTGTTTCTCCAACTAGTATATCTCTTCTGCTGTGTCTTGATTCGAAGATTTTTAGACATTGTCGACTCCCTTTTAAGGGAGTGAAGAGGTCAGCCCTCCTATTCTCTGCTCTTTCTTCTCCCTCCATTCTCCTGAGACAGAGGTGCCACAGCTTTGGGGTGAATTCTGTACCCAGTATCTTTAACTCTTATTACGGCCATGAGGTGCTATTCAAGGAGAGTGCTGTTGGTTCATTTCCTTTCTTTTATAACTCTTTTGCTTTTTGGGGGGTTCATAAAAGCTTCATCATCTCATTTGCTCAGTTGTCTTTAAATTTCCGATTACATCCTGGCTCGAAAGTTAGTAGCTCTGTTAAAAATGCCTTCCCACAATTCTCTACGTGAGGGAGTGATCCATTGATCGCTGGTTTCCTTCTGAATATCCCCAGCGCCTAGCCTCCCACTATCTTCTTTCAGGCCGGCCCATGGGCTCCCAGGGCCAGGCCGACGACAGCTGCCTTGGGCCTTCTTCTTTCCCCTTCTCCTGTGTTGTTCTGTCTGCCTGCTGGGGCCCAGGTCTCCTGTTCTCGGTTTAGTCTCCTGTTGCAGTGGAGAGGGTCTTCCAGCAAATCCTCCCTGCCAAAAGCACATGCGTTAGTTTTCTGTATTTTCTGAAACAAGTCACCACAAATTTAGTGGCTTGCTGTGACATGCACGTATTACCCTGCATTTCCGTTGGTGAGGATTCTGATGGACTCAGAATGTGCTGGGCCAACATCAGGGTCCCGGCAGAGCTAGGTTCCTTTCAAGAGGTCTTGGGGAGAACCCCTTCTCCGTCCCAGTTCCCGGAGGCTGCCTGCTTTCCTTGGCTAGTGGACCCCTCCCTCGTCAAAGCCAGCACTGGCGAGCTGGGTCCTTCTTGCACCGCCAGCATCATCTGGCCTCTGCTTCCCTCCCACACTGGTAAGGCCCTTTGTGATCACACCGGGCCCTTCTGATAATCTCCCTGGGTCAAGGCCAGCTGATTAGTGAGCTTTGCGTCATCTACAGCCTTCTGTTGTTCTTTTTGCTATGCAAGGTGACGTGCCTGCAGGCTCCAGAGGTCAGGACATGGACGTTTTGGGAATCCACTATTCTACTCACCTAAGGTCCATGGAGACGTGTCCTCAGGTCCTCATTGTCTGTGGGCATCTGCTCAATGGACTGGCTGGGTTTAGAATTCTAGGTTTAAAATGATTCCACTCATCATTTATGAAGGGTTATTTCAATCTCCTGTAGCTTGCAAATTTTTCTTCAAATCAGATGCCATTTCTGAGTCTCTAGAAGCCTTAAGAAAATTGTTATCGCTCGTGTTACAAACGACAGAATCATGACTCTTAGTTTGAATATTTTTTATTATTAATCTGGGCACCGGGGCGGGTCCTTCCACTTTGGAGACAAGTATCCTTCAGTTCTGATTTTTTCTAATTACTAGAAGTTATTTTTCCTATTTTCCCTGCTTGGAGCTCCCAGGGTCTGGATGTTGGACTCCAAGGATATCGTACCAATCCGAGACACTTTATCTTGTGTTTGCACAAATTACTAGGAAAGGAGATGCAGGTGGCCTCAATCCTTCACCATGAAAAGCAGATGATGCTTCCTGTTCCCTTTGACTCTGGATCCGAGAGATATTCATCTGGTTCACATTCCACCAGACCCATTTCAACTCAGTTGGCTCTCTAACATTTTTCTGCAGCTCCTGCTGATTCGCCAGCTCTCCTTCTCATGTTTCTTTTTACCTTTGGAGAAGCACACTTTCCCAAGGTTCCTGCCAAAGGGACAAAGAGCCGTGCTGTGGCTGCACGCCGTGCTCCCCCGTCAGACGGTCTCAATTGCTTTGGTAACCTGGCGACTCACGTCCACTCCTTTGCGGTAGCATTCAGGCTGCACAAAACCTCCTCCCCAGCAGGTGCGTGCCTTCTCACGCCTACCGAGTCTGAGGTAACTCCAGAGAAGAGGCCTTTCATCCCATCACAGTCCTGGGCTCAGGAGCACCCCACGGGGGTTCTGAGGTCCCCTGCAAGGCCACGGGACTGGTGGCACTGCCTGTTCTCCACGAGAATAGCAGCAGACACATTTAGAGGACTTGGCCTTCCCAGTCTCTGTAAGAATTGGCCAATTAAAGGCAACTCTAAAAACAGCTTCCAAATAGAAGCTTTTTTTGATGCTGATGGAAGGAATAACAGTCCACCTTGTACAAATCTGCGTCATCAAAGAAAGGCCGTCTCTCAAGCCTCCTGTATATGGACCTCTATGTGTATATCCTCATGGATGCTTATTTTTTTCCCCTCAATTGGTTCATTTTTAAGCAGAAAAAAATAGCTGTACTTCAATTGAGGCCGAGATGCCCAACTGAGATGCTCAGAATCTCTGAGAAACCTGGGGCTCCTTGGTGCAGAATAAGTTTTTTTTTAGTGGAATCAGGTTTTGAAGTCAGATCTCTGGATTCAAATTCATGTCTCAAGAGAAAAAAAAAAACCATAAAGCTTAGGAAGTTACTTGAACCTCCCTGTGAGTCTTTGTTTCCACATCTGTAAAAGGAGAAATACTTGGAGTGGCTGCCCCACAGGATGGCTGTGAGGAATAAATACATTATTTTAAGTAATGAATTTAGCACAATGCCTAATACATATTCAGTTCTTAACAATGTTCCTTGTTAATGTTTTTCATTCAACAAATGTCTGTTCTGCTGTTTCCAAGTTCTAGTTCCTTTTGAGCATCCCCAGCTCATTGAGAAGTAGACCAAGGGGCTAAGGAATACAACTATGTACCAGCCTCATTGCTGGTAGAACTGGGTGGAGAACCCGGCTGGGGCGTGAGGCCGGAGAGGCGCCTCTATGGCAGAGACCCTGGAGTAGAGGGACTGGAAGAAGCGGGGCCCACCAGGCCCTTCTCAGTTTGGTGACCGCAGGGTGGCTGGGCCCTCAGCACTGAGGGTCCACGGCTAATGGAAGGGCTGGGTTACTGAAGAAGGCAGAATTTCAGTGCAATGGCCCTGCCTCCCGGGAGAGGTGGCTGATAGGTGCCAGGCTGTGCTCCACTTCACCCATCAGATGTTTTACCTCTGCATGCGTGTGTGGAATACATACGGACAGCCCTCTTTCTAGGCAAAAGGGGAGCTAGAAGTCAGGGCACGTGCTTTCTTCCTGAAGTCTCCCCAGCTGTGTCCATTTAATTATTTGTGTTTCACAAACAAGTTTATGGTCAACGAAGGGGGGCTGAGGGGAGAACCAGAGATGCCCGGTCTACTCACCCCTGCCTCTCTGCTCCTCCTCCGGGCCCGTAGTCACTGCCTCTCTGCTTCCCCTCGGGGTCCACAGTGGACAGTTCAGGTTGGGCATTCAGTCCTAGAACGTCCTGACAAAGCTCAGAATAATAAACTGTCCATCAGTGCAACTCACAGGCTATAATGGACTCAAGGCCAAACACTTCAGTTCTCAACCTAAAATCACTCCCAGCTACGTGGCCAAATACTTCTGATTAGAAACTGTACGGAAACTCACACAGAAGCAAAAACACTTCCAATCATAATGGCATACCGTCATCGTCTATTCCTGCTTGAATAACATGAAATGCCCCCTCTTATCGCATGCTCGGAAATTAAAGACCAAGTGTTATTCGAGTTAATTAAACTTCAAGGAAATCTCAAGTCCTACATCTTGCCTCTTCAGAAGGTTTTTCTTTCTATTTCCAGAAGAAGGGCCTCACTCGTGTGCCATCTGAATCCTTTCAGGAGCCGACCGGCCTTTTTCTATGGGAACAGGTGTGACCTTGCGCGGCAAGCTCAAGATTTAATTTCTGCAGTTTCAGGCCCTACTCACGTGAGGCGTGGGACACGGAAGAGGGCCTCAGGGCAGCCCTCACTCACACCACTTAGAGAGACTATTTCCGTCCTCCATGGCTGTCACCCCGTACATGGCACAATGTCACCGTGTGCCCGCAGGTGCGGAATCCCAGCAGAAAAACATCGATTTGGTTTCAACCTTTCCAGGAAGCCGGCTGGCCTGGGCTGGTTTATTTTGAGACCTTATACCAGGAGCTTAAATGCAATCATGAGGATGCTTCCAGTACTAATTTGTGACATTGTCCCCACGTGTGATATATTCCTGCATTTTGCAAAAATTATCAATTTGCTGTGACGGCCACCTCAGGCTGTACGCTCGTCCTTCACCCTGTGTTCACCTCCCCCCTTTTCATTTCCGTTTCGGCTCCCCACTGCCCGGCTCTGGCCTGCCTGTGCCCCTGGGTGCTGGGGACCGAGCAGGGCCCAGTGATACAGACTCTGTTGCTCCTGGAGCCCCTGGAGCCCTACACCTTAGAAAGCTGATGTTAGAAAGCTGACGCCCCAGAGTTCATTGGGTTGGGTTCAGCATACTGCCAACCTCCTACTTTTTCCCCAACTTCTTCAACCACGGGAGTATCTTGAGGCTGGCTGAACAGAGGGCCATTTGCTGCCGTCGCCTCTTCAGGAACTTGTGGGCCTCGGAGCTCTTGTCTCGGGGAGATCTCTCCCTGTCTTCACACCTCCCTCAGCTGCCACTGACTGTCCCAGGGCCGGCCTGCAGCCCATTAGAGAGGACGAGGACAAGGACAACCTTCTGGTGCACTTTGACCAGGTCCGCCTGGTGGCAGTGGGGTTCCGTAGGTGCCTCCCTCAGCCTTAGCCGGGAGGTTAATGACGACGACCAATATTTACTGAACCCTTATTCAAACATAATCAATAAAATATATTTTTAAAAAAGGTAGATGTGTTTATCAGTGATCGGCAATGATTTTGAGGATTAATGAGGTTGAGACATTTTTTGAAGTTTACTAAATTGAGGTTAAATGCAGAAAGAGAGAGAGCAAGAGAGAGAGAGAGAGAGTGCAACTCGTTGTCCACATGTCAGTAGAACACTTCTATTCCTAATAAATATGTGGATATGCCTGGGGCCCCTCCTGTCCCAGTGGGTTTCATTGGCTCTCCTCCCGTGGAGAAGAGCCGGCAAGGGGTAGACAGAGCAGCAGGCTACGTTACTTCCTGCAGGCTGGGGGAGGGCCTGAAGCCCCTGACTGAGCTGTGGGGACAGAGCGATGTCATATGTCACCTTGAGTTAGTAAGTCGGTTATCGCTGCTCCTTCACAAGGGGTTGCCACCTCCCTTCCTCACTGTGGCGTGAGCGGAGAGGAATCACGTTCTCCATCAATGCCCAGATGCGGGACACGTGGGTTCTGGCCGGTGAGAGGTGTCTGAATCACCTTTATGGAGCGAGAGAGGTTGCCGGGACTATTTTCCCAAGGCATTTGCAACTTCGGAGTCGCCCAGTTCGCACTAAAGCGTAACGAACCCCGGGAGATTGTAACTGTTGTCAGCCCAGTTTTACAACGTGGCTAACTGACCCGTTAATGTAGCATGGGTCCCTGGAACTGCAGTAGGCTGATCGGTCTAATTAGGTGGCACGCCCACTGGGCACGGGCTGTGGGTGCTTGGCCGTTCTTCTTTCAGACCTGCTATATTTTTCCTCGTCTCTATAAATCTCTATCGCACGAAATCTCAAAGAGTAGAGTGCAAATCATCATGTACGCATTGCAAAAATAAGAACACATGACTTGTGGACTAATACTTTCACTTAGTTTGGAAACCAGCCTGTGATTTTGCGAAATTTCTTTGCGATAACTTTTTTTTTCCAAAACAGTGAAGGGAAAAACCTAGTGACAAGCATAGGTTAGATAAATATAGGCTCCTGGCCCCCCGTAGGATTCTACAATTCCATGTCTATAGAAGGGAATCTTTAAAAACAATTCACTGCTATTTCCACCCAAAGTTTGTGAGATTGATTCATTAGTTGTTCAGTGACTTCATCAGTTGATCCAGAGACCCTTAGGAGTTTCCAGTTCTTATGTGGGGTCAACTGATACTAACACTGGCCTGTGTAAATACTCCTCTGTGCTTCCGATAGAACGCTCGTCAGAACTCATTTCTCTCTGCAGTCCACAGCTGGTTTCTTCTGTGTGTGCTCAGAGCGGAAATATTGTTTCAGGGAAACTGTACGATCACGCGCCCCTACCACGGTACTTAGACTATTGAGTTCACAAGGACATGTCCCACGTCGGGCCCACAGCGAGGACACAACCAAAGATGGAGGGGGGAAGGCCTGGTTGAAATCTCCCAGCGCTGAGGACAGCATCCTGGGAAAGAAGCATTCTGGGCGGTGGTTCCAGGAGACTGCTTACGAGGCCGCTCAGAACTTCATTTGGGAGGAAACCAACTCCAGATGGAAAAGTCTGTGTGGGCAAATATTTGCTACAAATAATATCCCCGGAACTCGGTTTGGTCATTGAGACTTCCACTTCTTTGTGACTACCCTGTAGGTTTTACAGATCCGTAAAATCCATATGAAATACACACACATACAAAAAAATAAACTGGGCATCTTATAAATACTTCATAGTGTCAGAGAATCCTAGAGGTGAGAAGAGTCTCACAGAAGAGGCCATCAGGTCGAGCTTCGATCAACAATCAGAGATCCTTTCTCGGCCACACACATCATTCGGCCGGAGCTCTCCCACCGGTCGGAACCAGGTATTTGTAATCATACTTATGTGCTTGTGATCCAACCTGGAAGGCCCAGGTCTTACAGAACAGACGGGGCCCGAAGGAAAGAGCTGTGCATGGAGGCCAGAAGAAACGATTCCAGATACAATGAAAGAAAATGTATCTAATGAGGAATAGACCTATGTCTCCATCAAAGGGAAACATTATGTTTCAATAGCCAAAATTAATTAAAGGGACCAAAGCTCTATGTGTCTTGGGGAAACTGTCATTACAAGGACAACGCGTCTTTCAGGCTACATCAGACACTTGCTAACTGACACCCTGGCCCGATAGTATTTCTCCTCTCCTTTTGTGGTGAGAGTGTTTTAACCAGACCCCCTAAAACAATTCCCTCTCCCAGCCTCCACTGCCTCCTGATGTGACCACGTACCAAGCTCTTGTCCAGAAGGGATGAGTAAAATTTGTATATGTAACCTCTAGGTCATGGCCTTAGCAGGAAGAGGCATGTCCACTGCCGTGCCCCACCCCCTTCCCGCTGGCTGAGTTGTGAGCATGATGGCGAGTCACCGCCCAGGTGGGTGAGAACAGCCTCCTAGAAACAGCAGAATGGCAGGATGCCAGGACCTCCAAATTAGCGCTGGGTCGCTCCCGCTTCAACGGTTACAAAAGACGGAGCCTTGTCACTTGTTTCGGGTCTTTTATTTTAGAGTCTCACCTAATAACACACAGAGCTCCAGACTGACAAATGACCCAGTGCCAGGATCTAAGCAATACAGGCATGACTTTATTCAAGTGATACACGGCAAACCGAAGCAGTCTGCCACAGAAACAGTACTTTTAAAAGCTGACAAACCATTCTGACATGTTCTGTGGAATCTGCCTAGGACGCTCTTTTCCGGCCTCTGAAGTGCTGGCTTCTCGAGTTCAGGTCTCAGCTTGAACGACTCTTCATCCGAGGGCCTGTTTCCCGATGCCCAAAGTATGAGGCGCTTCCCCTTGTGTCCTCAGGACCAGAGCTTGGTCACTTTTCTTGTACACTTTGCACAGTCCCGGTGACAGATTGACTTGTTGACTGTATGTGTCTCAGTCATCAGACTGTGAGCTTCCAGGGGGCGGAGACAACAGGTTGAACCAATTCAAGGACGTGGCGGCGAGGGGCCAGGAGGGCTTTCTGTTTCAGAAGGAGCACCGGACCTTCCCCGTGTGTTGCTTTGTCATAGCTTTCCTTACCGCTCTGTTCTTATTTCTTGTCTACCCTTCCCCGCAGGAGGGAAGCTTTCCATGTTCTTCTGTTTTCATTATGTATTTCCACAGCCTAGAATAGTGTTTAGCGCATGAAGGGCTCAATAAAATTTTTTTAAATTAATGAAAAAATATTACAAGAATACTGAAGAAGTTACAGTAGCAGATCCAATTTAAAGACTGAGGAGAAAGGAGAAACTGAAATGATCCCAGAGAACACAGCCTAAAATATTTTTTTAAGTGATGGGACCAGCTGGAGAGTTTGTATCCAATGGGGGGAGTTTGGGCTTGGTTTTATTTTTTATATTTTAAACTATATTTTATTTATTATGCTATTACAGTTGTCCCATTTTCACCCCTTTAATCCTCTCCACCCTGGACACCCCCTCCCACCCGCATTCTTCCCCCACTTTAGTTCATGTCCATGGGTCGTACATGTAAGTTCTTTGGCTTCTCCATTTCCTATACTATTCTTAACCTCCCCCTGTCTATTTTGTACCTACCATTTATGCTTCTTATTCCCTGTACCTTCCCCCCCATTTCTCCCTCCACTTCCCCTCTGATAAACCCTCCATGTGATCTCCATTCCTGTGATTCTGTTCCTGTTCTAGTTGTTTGTTTAGTTTGTTTTTGTTTTTAGGTTCAGTTGTTGACAGTTACGAATGTGTTGTCATTTTACTATTCATATTTTTGATCTTCTTTTTCTTAGATAACTCCCTTTAACATTTCATATAGTAAGGGCTTGGTGATGATGAACTCCTTTAACTTGAGTTTATCTGGGAAGCACTGTATCTGCCCTCCCACTCTAAATGAAAGCTTTGCTGGATAGAGCAATCTTGGATGTAGGTCCTTGCCTTTCATGACTTTGAGTGCTTATTTCCAGACTGGAACCTAAGCCATATTAGGAAAGTATTTGGTTAGCACCGTCTCTCCCTTGCTTAGCTCAGCATCTACGAGGCTGGTGTTCCGTAAACAGGTTTTGAAAGAGTGTGTGCTCTATTGGGTTGAGGGTTCACAGAGGTGTTCTATTTGGAGTTGAAAAGCAGGCTGGATGAACCAGAAAAATGGGAAAGTTGGATCTGAGAGGCGTCACCATGGAAGCGGACAGTCTGCTGTGGCAGAGTTTTCGGAGGCTGGAAATGCACAAGCAGCTTAACGTGTTCATGCGAGTAATTTGGTGTAGGAAAGGTTACTGTCATTTGACTAAAAACATGTTTTAGCAAATGCAGACATTAATTTGAGATATTTGCAAAGCATACAAATGCTCAGCTTTTGAATTCACGCCATGCACACACATCTTTCACTCATTAGGTAAATTTCTGGGAAGTTGCGCACAAGTCGAGAAAGGGCCAGTCTAACCGGACGATTCACGTTGGAAGAGCTGCCCTCCACACCGGCGCGATCAGCTCCCTGCTGGCGGTCCTTCTAATGCTCTCACCTCTCCGCCCTTCAGGTGCTCTGTCGATCGGCTGGTGAACTGCTGCGTTTACATTCGTCAGGAGCGCACTGCTCACAGGCTGTCCGTCATGAAGGCTTTGGTTGTATGAGAAAATCCTGTTAGGATGTATTGAGTTTTATAAAGAGCAAGGAACAGGTTTCATGAAGTCTCAGGAAAAATTTTTTAAAGACTATTTATTTAATTTTTAGAGAGGGAGAGGGAGGGAGAAAGAGAGGGAGAGAAACATCCATGTGTGGTTGCTTCTCACACGCCCCCTACTGGGGACCTGGCCCGAAACCCAAGCACGTGCCCTGACTGGGAATTGAACTGGCAACCTTTTGGTTCACAGGCAGGGGCTCAATCCACTGAGCCACACCAACCAGGGCTCAGGAGAGTTTTAGTTTAATAATTATCAAGAAAGCATATAGTTTGAGATAGTAGTGTTTGGAAACACAACAAATGTTGATGCAAGCTAGTTTGTTAAAGTACTAAGAGTAAAGAATGTAATTTTTTAAAATCAGTATGAGAATTTGATCAACTAACGAGAGCTCTGAATTTGAATTTCTCAAGACTGGGACTCGGCACGAAAACTCGGACCTGCCATTGATTTTCTTCCATTCATTCACTTTAGTTTGAAGATGAGGAAATTACAGTCCCAAAGGAAGAGTCACTTATAAATCAGCAGTCGTGATAGATTGATTACGTGAACTGTGATAGCAGAAACGAATGTGGGATGCGGAGCGCAGAGCGAAGAGAGAAATTTCACAAAGCGAGGGCAGGACGGTTGCATATCCAGACAGATCGCCAAGAGCTAGAGACGTGTTTTAAGCACTGAATAGACACGGGCAGGGATTAGGACGGTCTGCACAGAGGGAACCAGAGCCCAGCGCGCAGAACCACTCCCATTTACCCGATGGTGAGAAGTCGCGAGGGGTGAGTTCTATGTGGCTGGAGCATAGATTTATGGGGGTGAGAGGTCCACACAGCAACCTATACAGTGAGGGAGGTAGGCAGATACTTCACCCGAAAGGTAATGGTGAGACACAGGAGATTTGCTGCTTTAGAGAGAGCGTCCTGTTGGCAGGCGGAGAGCAGGTCTGCATTGTTCAACACCTGGTGTGTGACTGGCACCCTGAGACCTCGAGGAGTGCACGCGGGAGTGAACAGTGGTGTGCAGAGCTGGGGGAGGGGGTTTTTCTCCAGCACACCCGCCAGTTTCTCTAAAATCTGGAAATACTGTACAATCTAGAAGTTGATAGTGTTTAAATACATGATTCAGAAGTGCATCCATCCATCCATCCATCCATTCATTCAACCACTGATTTTTTTAAAAAAGAAAATTCATTCATGTAACAGTTCCATGCAAAGCACTGTGTTAAGTGCCAAGAGAAGCAAAGATACCAATCATATGGATTTTCTTCTGGTAAGAATTCTAGAGTCCAAGAAAAGAAAGAAGCCCCATCCTCTGAGGATCACTGCAGTGTGGTCTGAGGTTAAAGGAATACACACACAGAACGAAAACCATCCAGACTGGTGCTTAATCTACATGAATGGTTATAAATGGATTTGGGAACAGGTGCTATTCAGGCTGGTGTCCTGACAGGTCGGCTTATTTTAGACTGGCAGAGATAGTCCAGGCAGAAATCAATAAGGCAAGCCGAAACACCAATTTCAGCAGTCTGTTCAACTTTGTTTTTTATTGTTATTGTTTACTTTAATCCATCAAAACTATTAGTCAGACTAATTTTTAACTAAGCAGCTGATTCAAGCAAAATAGTCAAGCAGAGAACCGGCACGTACCCTGCATACAAATAAGCGTACGATGCACCTTTTCTCACTTGTGGGACAAATATTGATGGTTTCTTTTTAATCACGAAGAGTCCCAGAAAATTAGACTGTGGCGGCATTCTGAGCAGTTTTCTGAGCTTCTCCCTTAGAAGAGAAGTGCTAACAGAGAGCCGTCAAGTGCAGAAAATGAGTTACATTTTTAACTCAATCATTGATCAATGCTTTCATGATATTATTGCGTTTCACTGATTTATTAACCATTTGGGTGTTTATGATGTTCCAGAAAATGTACCAAAGGCATACATACCCCATAGTCTGAGAGAAGTGACTACTGTTTCATTTCCCCAGCTAAGTTAGTGTCCTCGGGCTGCTATGAACAACAGACATTTGTTGTCCCTCAATCACGGCGGTGACAAGTCTGCGCCCCAGGAGTGGGTGGGGCCAGGCTCCCTCTGCAGGCACTGGGGCGGAACCCTGCCGTGTCCGATGGCACTTCCGGTGCTTGGGGGCGATCTTCGGCTTTCCTGGGTTAGTAGTAGATCATCACTTCAGGAACAGGACCGTCTTCTCCCTGTGTCTTCACATTGTCCTCCCTCTGCACATTTGTCTCTGTGTCCAAATTTCCCCTTTTTACAAGGACACCAGTTGTAGTGGATCAGAGCCACCTCTAACGACTTCTTTCCTAAATAGGTGATCTCTGTAAAGATCCCACTTCCAAACAAGGTCACATTCTGTGGTACTGGGGGTCCAACCTACCCTTTATGCAGGCATAATTCTACCTAAAGAACCAGGCAGGTATCTCCTGCTTCTTAAAGGAGCCAGATAACTTCCAGCCCCCAACCCAGAAAAGCTGAGTAAAAGCCCTCTTCTGAGCACTGTCCCCTGTGCGTCCTACTTTTCTCTACCTGGCTGCTCAACCGTACCCTGACAGCCTCATTTCAGAGTTGCCCCTTGGGCCTGGGCTGGCTGTCACTCCTGGTCTAATTAGGGGAGCCACTCACTGACCCGCAGTGCCCGTCCCCAGTGGGCCGGAGTTCTGCTTTTCCTGAGTTGGCCCCACCCCTGGGGATCAGCCCGCCTCCTGCAGAGGCTGACCTTGTCCTCTTTTTACCTCCACCAACCTTGCGTGACACAGATGGTTGTTGTACCAGCTCACGTTTGGCGAAAGCTCATCTGAGCTAGGAGTTAACACCGAATACCCTCCAGGCAGTGCCTTACACAATCCCGCAAGAGCTCTTTGGGGTGGGTCGGCCAGTTTACAGATGAGAAAACTGAGGTTCAGAGAGGTTAAATTGCCCCAAAATGCACAGCTAGGAAAAAATAAAGATAGAACGTAAGCCTACGTGTGTTTAACACTGAAGAATGGCATTTGACTCTACAGCCTCTGCGAGTGTACTGGGGGAATAGGACACACAAGCAATAATTGTAGAAATAAATGAGTGGACTAAGAGGCCATCACAGAGAACTCTGTGACCTCCCAGGAAGGGTCCTAATCCCCACGGGGGGAAATGGGGGAGGTTCCCAAAGGCTTCGACATCACTGAGCACATGTGGAAGTGCGGTCGTGGACAGAGGTAGGTGAGAGAGGAGAGTGGGGAGGGTCTGTACAGCACCCAGGAGTCTGAAACCTCTGAGGGGGCAGAGGAATGCAAAGTGTACTGAGATAAGGTGGCATTCAAGTTTCTTACTCAAGAGAGATCAGACCAGGGGTTCCCAGGTGGGGGCTTCACCTGGAACGCAATGTAGTGTCGGGCCATCACAGACACGCCGTTCCAGAGGTAGGGCGCACCTACTGCAGAAAACGAGAAGGAAAGACAAGGTGTGACTGAGAGTTTCAGAGGGAGTAGGTCTGATCCAAGACCCTCGAACCTGAACTAATAAGGTGTGGGTGATGGAGAGGGTGAGCAATGAAAGCACTTCCAGGCTGCCCGTCCAGTGCCTGGTGGATGTGGTTGTTTCCTTTCCCTGGAACGGGATGAGAAGGAAAAACCAGCACTGTGGCTTAGTTCTGAATGTGCCAAGTGTGATGCACTGTAGGTCACGAGGGTGAAGGATTTTCAGCACGGGAGACAGCAAGCACAGGAGACGAGACCAGAGCGGTTAAGTACGATCCCTGTGTTCCTGACTTGGATTTGCAATGTCAGCATGAATTTTGGGTGTGTTTTCTCTAAAGGAGAAAAAGATGATCTCTATCCACGTGAAAAGGCTTCGAAATGGTGACTAACCTGGTGGCCATGAAGCAATTCCTGTGGGCCAGATTTTGGTCTCTAAATACCATTTTCTCCTAAAAGGAACCAAAGTACCTTGGGAAAAATAGCTGGTTCTAGGACTGGGGACAAACATACTTGAGATGACCCTGGAACATCTTGTCATACCTTGCTCGGGGAAGGGAATGAACCACGGTAACTAAGGTCACATCCAAAGGTCCCAGTGAACCAATGAGAAGATGCTCCAAGTGGCCAAAAATAGAATAACTGGAGTAGCAATAACATTACCACCTAATGGACTTCAACACATCAAATACCTTTAAATACAAGCATTTTAGTTATATATATATTTTCCCTGAATGTTTGAAATGTTTCATAATAATAATGCAAAAAATAAGTAAATAGGGTGACTAGTACAATACCTAGCCTGTAAAAGACAAACTTTGGAATGCTTATTTTTATTATCACATCCTCAAAGTTGCTAGCACCCTTCTATACTCATTTTATTTATGCAAAGGTAAAGAAGTTTATTTTCAATTGATACTAACTTGTTGATTCAATGGACATCATTGAATTATCTTATTCCACTTGGTCCTCCGTTTTCCATTTTTTTTTTCAAATGGGAACAAATGAAAATTGGCCATTAAGAAATTTTATTTTTCTGTGGTGCAAGTCACAGGGCTCAAAGACAATCATTATTAAAATGTAATGATTTTATGTCTAACCAATCTTGCCATCAATTACTTTGCCTTTCTTGCATTCTGTTTTTAATATAAAATCATTTTACTTCCCATTTTTAAATGTGTTCTTCTCTCCCCTAAGAAGGGAAGGGGGAAGAACACATTACTGATTCTCACTGACAAGTGCGGGACCCTGCGAACAGCCTCCTGGGTCTGTCTTCGTTGGCTGTTTTTTCAGAATGTGCTGATTCAGTGTGGCCCGTGACTTCGTTCAGCCTCAGGTGGCATCAGATCGGTCAGCAGGTTTGGCACAACTTAAGTTGTTCTGATATAGGATTCACTAAAAGGGAGTCATAGACATAAGATATCTTAGCTGCTGCAAGAGAAAAATAAAAGTGTTCTGTGAGCCCGTGACTTTCCTCAAAGGGTAAGGGCAGAGGGGCCGTGAGGGTCGAGAGTCAGGCAAGTGGATGGGTTTGGGGATCTGACGCCTGCCTTTCCACTGCAAGATTAAGCTTGGCTCTCGCGGGACTTTGGGTTTCCAAATTGGGATGCCCTGGCCCTCCGCCTATACATCTTTCTAAACCTCTGCTTTCCAACTGGGTTAGGGAGCTCTATTTTAGTACGTGCCTTACGTGCTCTGTGATCTAAAGATACAGTACAGACTACCCGAACTTAGCTACCCGCTGGATCTTGGCACGTCCCCCATCCACCTCCTCAAGAATCATTACAAAGCCCAATGCCCAAATGACCCACCCCTGGCAGGCGCTGCCTGAACTGAATGTATTTCCTAATCAGTTTAGGTGATTCCCCATCAGGTTTAGGCTAAACATCAAACCATTTGGTCTGTTTGGCTGAGGCTTGCTACCATCTGGATTCTGTCTCCCTGTCCTAAGTAATTTTCACTTCTCCCCAGTGCTGACCTCCCCCCGGCTAAGCAGGCCTTCTACCTGCCCCCCAACCACACCTGCCTCACCCCTGCCTCCGTTTCTCCGTTCAATGCTTTGAGGTTTTGAAACTCCTGCCAAAACGTCTCCTCTTACTAAAATCCAGCACGTTTTGGGTTCCCCCCAAATTCCACCTCCTGTGCGACGTTTGCTGACTGCCGCAGACCACGTGTGAACTCACTCACGCTACACGGCGTAGGTGCAGTCGTGACAGCACTAGCAAGAGCGAGCCCTGCACAGGTGGATCTCCTTCATGCGACACAATTTATTTCCATTCGAGGCACCATAATCCCATCTTAATGTATCAATTTACATTTGGATTACTGCCTTCCCGGCGATACCACTTTTGTTCTGTTTCATTTTCCCATTATGAATGTGATATTTTTTCTACAGGAAGTTTTAGAAATAGAGAAAAAGAGGGTGATAAAAGAATTTGAATCTAATTATAACTATAATAAAATATTTTCTGAGCTCTTCAAAACCCACTTGGTGATATTTTTGTTTGCTTGGGTGATAGGCTATTGAGTTCTCGGTTCATAACGTACGTGCCCGTGCTCCGTGGCCGGGCAATTGAATCTTCTCGCTTTCACCAGGCGACGAATAATGTGGTTAGAGCACATTGTCTTCATTGTTTTGATTGTTTTCTTAGGAAACATTTAGAACGTGTACTTGCTGGGGGAAGGCCCCAGGTTCCGCGCACGTAACCGAAGAGCCTTCTGGCGAGGCCGTCTGACGCATTGTCTGTGCCGACGGGCACCTCCGCACGCTCTCACGGCGTGGGTTTTAGTCACACCCGCGGCTTTTGTGGTTCAATGCCTCGTTTTAACACATGGCGCTGTAAAGTACAGTGTGGAGACCTGTAGCTCGGTGAGGTTTAACTTTTGTCCGTGTCTTATCTGAGGGAGTGAGTGTTGGGGAAATCACTGCGAAAAAGGGGTGCAATTGGGCTCGATTCTTTCATTCCTTCCACCAACACACGTGGAGGGCCGGCTGTGTATTGGGTATCAGATTGGCCCTAACACAGGGCGTTACCTGGCATTATTGAGTGGCTGCTACTCCCTGAGTCCAACCCCCAGACGTTCAGACGTAATCAGTTTAGGATGTGACATGGCAGTAAACATTTTAAATGCTTTCTAGGGAATCCAGCAAAGTTTAGGAGCGCTGTCAGAATAAAGGAGGACAGAATCCAAGAACACGGGCAGGGATGCTCTGAGTGTATGAAAAGACACACACACACAGCCACGGTGTTTGAGAGTCTGGCAGACTTCCTGTGCACTGGCTTTGAACGGTCCTGTTTGGATGACTTCAGAAGGATTAAGACTTAGCTATTGTAAATAACGACGCAATAAACATAAAGTTATATATATATATATTCTTTGTAATCAGTGTTTCCGGTTTCTTTGGATGTATTCCCAGAAGTAGAATCGCTGGGTCATTAAGGCAGTTCCATTTTTAACTTTTTGAGGAAACTCCTTACTGTTTTCCACAGTGGCTGCACCAGTCTGCATTCACACCAATGGTGCACTAGGGTCCCCTTTCCTCCACATCCTCGCCAGCACTGGTTGTGTGTTGATTTATTGATGATGGTCACTCTGACCAGCGTGAGGTGATATCTCATTGTGGTTTTAATTGGTATCTTTTTATGCGTCTTGGCCATCTGTATGTCCTCTTTGGAGTTGTGTCTATTCAGGTCCTCTGCCGATTTTTTTAGTTGGGTTGTTTGTTTTCTGGTGTTGAGTTGTATAAGTTCTTTATAAGTTTTGGATATTAACCCCTTGTCTGATGTATGACTGGCAAGTACGTTCTCCCAGTCAGTGGGTTGGGTCAAGCCAGGCGCTGATGGTTTGCGCAAGAGCTATTCACACTCTCCGTTTGAAGCTTTGTTTCTCTTGAGAGGCCTGGGAGCACAGATGTGTCACCTATGACATCCTCAGTGTCACCTGTGAATCCACTAGGGGGAAAGGAGCTCTGCCTGAGATAGTCACTGTGAATATACAACTCAAGCCTTCGCCACTCCGCCTGGGAGAAGGCATTAGCGCAATGCTGTCAATATACTTAATATTTGGATTTCTGTGAATTGTGTCATTTTGAAATGATGCATACTTCCTTATTTCCTTATTGCTCATTAGAGTCTCTCTCTTCTGGCAAATGTATGCAGAGTTCGTGCAAAGGTTTTTATCCGTCCCTTCTGCTTTAGCTATCAGAACGGAGAGCATCTGCCAGCGCTGGAGCTCACAGTCTGAGAAATACTTCCTGCATCGTGTGCTCAGTCATTAGCCCAATTCAGATGGAAATTCTGTGGAGATGCAACATTGCTAGCAGATTGTTTTTCCCCAGAAAATCTGACCCCCAAATTTGATTTATTTAACATATTTGCATTTTAATGGATTTTCATCTGAAAGGGTAATCTCATCAGGAAGAGCTGCCATGGTTTTACTGAGGACTCCACAATTTTCAGCTCATTTATACGTGCTTTTCAGTGTGTGGTATGACTATCTGCCAAATGTGCAGACACGCGTGGATTACGTCTACCTAAAATGCACGTTTTCAAAACTTGAAGAGGCCAAGCGTTTGGTATCGTGGTTACATTACAGATGTTAGCCCTGCAGGTTAATGTAGCCATTGAACCAGCCTCCTAGATTCAAGGTGAATAACAGCCAGCACTTCTGGGGCCCCTACGATGTATGGTTCTTTCCCACGTGCATTCTCACATTGACTCACACGCCTGAAGTCTTGAGAAATCTCGCTCCATCACCTTCGAGCCATGCAAGAGCCACTTAGATGGCCAGTTCCTCCTGCCCCAGCCTGTCACCAGCCTTCACGAAGCCAGACCCAAGCCCATCCTGTTGATGCAGGGAGGGTTAGGTATGGCAAGGCGATGTGGTCTGTGGGTATGGCCCCAAGGGTGACCCACTATCTGACGGGACCAGATTAAATTCTGGCCCTCTCTCCTCCCACCTGCCCAGTGTCCTTCCAAACTCCATTGTCTAGGCTTGGTTGGTGCGGATGTGCTTTTTCCTAGTTCTCCAGCTCTCCTAGGAATTGGTGTGCGTTCCCCTAACCAGGGGCATGGCACCTATTTCTGCCACCAGCATCAGGGGAAGGAGCTCTGGCTGAAGGAGCTCGTCTGTGGTCTCCCCGCTACTGGATGGGATGTTCCGCTCCACACCCTCATAGGTTCACAGTATTCCTTCGGATACTTTTATTCATCGACTTTGAAAGACCGCTACATATTTGCCTCTATTATTCCTAAAAACACCATTTATCATCGTTCAAATACAGATGAGTAAGAATACATACCTGTCCATACAGGGCTATAAACTCTCATGAGATATAATCACCTTCACGTGTAAGAAAAAAATGGTAAAAACATCTAAAGTCTTAGTATAGTGATGTTTTTTTCTACCATTTTCCCACCCTTACAGTATTTCCTTTTTTACTTTTTGTGGCTGTTTTGCTGCACAGGTGTATGGACGGTAACGTGTGAATAGTTCAGATAATCAGGGAACAGTTAGGAGACAGACAGCCGTGTCACCCTGAAGAACTCCCTCATGCCATTTCTTGTAGTCACTTGGGCACCTGGTCCCTGAGCTGGTCTCCACCACTGTGAATGTGTGCTTTGAAGAATGACATATATGTGGAGGCATAGAGTATGCAGTCTTTTGAGACTGGCTTCTTTCAATCAGCATAATGCCTTTGAGATTCATCCAAGTTATATAGAATTTTATTCCTTTTCATTATGGACTAGCATTCTTTAATATGCATACATCACAGCTTGCTTATTTAAGTATATATTTAATATATTTATATTAAACATGAATGACATTTGTAGAATTGGTACATTACATTAAAAATTGTCAATATGATGCCATGAAAATGTCTTGGGAGCCAGCCAGCTCTGGATTCGAGCATCAGTTCTGCTACTTGATTGTGGCCAAGTAGAAAAACCTCTCTGAGATTCAGATTTGGCAAAATAGAAGGTTCCGGGACTTATTTCATAGAGTTCTAGAAATAACTAAATAAGAATAGAGCTTGTCAAATGTCTGGCAGATGGTAAATAGTCATGAAGTCAAGGTCAAATAGTATATATTTTTATAAATTTTTATTCTTCTGATTTTTGGGTGCAGAAACTCTCAATATTGACTTTATTTGAATAATTTTTTTTTGCTAGCAAATGGAAGATAATCTATTGTACTATGCCTAGAACGGGTCTTTGCAGAGCATAAATTCTTCACCAATGTTTCTAAATAAGTGCAAAACACTCAAGAGCATGCTTCTGTAGTGCAAGGTTATCTCCTGGTGTGGGTTTCTAGAGGACAGGAGTTTGATGAACTTGATTGGAGCAGCGCCAGCAGAACCAGGGCCAGAGCAATCTGAGGGTGATATGCAGTGGATGCACGTTTTCTTGGCTCCTTGTCACGGAGCCAATAGTCACTTGGAGAGAAGGCAACACCAAAATACGAAAGAGGCTTGGGCAAGTCGGACAGCATCGGGGAGCTCCGATGGACCCGACTTCCAAGCATCCTTATCTCACTTGATTCTGGACTTCATTACTTGTAATTGATTTGTTGCAATTTCTGGAGCATAGCATCAGCCTTATCAGTATGAGCAAGAAGCAGCAATTAAATTTCTGACCCAAAGATAAAGATACATATGCTTAGCCCAAGCTCCCCATATTTTATTCATGTTATACTTCTGGCTGCACAGCTTGGCAAGAGTGTCCTTCAGATACCAACATGTATAGACTGAAAGCATGCCGAGGGGGGTTTCGGTGGAGTCTACTGCCGAGTAGCTCCTTCAAGCCACGTGTCATTGTTTTTGCTTTGCCAAACTGGTTTTGATTCTTGCTTTCTGACTCTCACAACAAGGTGATGCAAATTCACTTGGTCTCCAATGTAACTGGAAAGAGTTCAAGTGGAAACCTATCCCATGTTGGGAGACACAGACATCATTTAAAAATCAGCTAATATAGTTCATTATTTCCTGATGTTATAAGTTATCAGATAACCTGAACTTTCAATAATTGAACATATTTCTATTGGCCTTATATAGAAGGATCCATTTGAAATTGCTAATAATCAGTGTTTTTACCCATAGAAATGGTAATTTTGTATGGTTCCACTGAATGAGACTTCCTAATATGTTGAACTGGGAGAGCAGCGAGTGATATTAAGAATTGAATTATGCCCCCTCCCCATCCATATGTTAACACTTTGAGCTCTGTCATGACTGCATTTGCAGATGGTCCCTTTATGGAAGTGACTAAGGTGAAATGTGGTCATAAGGGAGGGGCCTGTTCTCACAGGACAGGTGTTCTTATCAGCAGAACAGACACTAGAGTTTGCTTTCTCTGTGCAAACACTGTCTACAAGCCCAAAAGATATGTCTTCCCAGAATGCAATCCTGACAGCCCCTTGACCTTGGACTTGCAGGCTCCAGAGCTGTAAAACTATAGTGTCTGCTGTCGAAGCCATCCCCGGCCTGTGGTATTTGGTTATGGTGGCCCAGACTGTTTCAGAGGCCAACCCCTGTGCTCCCTGAGTCTTCCTCCTCCAGTGCAGCAGCTCAGCAGGATCGTCAAACATAAAAGGGACGGGGGAACATCTACTCTCAGACCTGTGGCCTCACTGCCAGGTCCGCTGAACACGGGAGAACTTGGCCACTGGGAACAGCGTCCATGTTTGCTGCTGTGGGATGGGGAGTAGGTATTGGTTGGGAAACCTAAGTTCTTCAAACTGGACTCCACGCAGCCTGGAGGCCTCATGTCGGTGGACTGGGCTTTGTGGGGGCCTTTTACAGGCCGCCTCCTGGAAGATGGCCTAGCCAGGCCTGAGGAGGCCCCATCTCCCGGGTGAACCAGGGCCGTGGTGATGGTCAGAGATGCGTGAGTGAATAAAACACCTCCTTGTCTCTGGTGTGCAGTAATCACTCAGTAAATACTGTTGGTGACGGGGTACTTTCCCCCACAAAGTGTCCAGAGTGTGTCCCTCCAGCAGTAATTACAAAAACCATTCTCTTACATCATATCATTACAATAATGAACAGTAAGAACGGAGCTTCAAAATGATGACTCGGTGTCAGAGTAGCAAAGAAAAATGGAGTCTCTTCAGCATGCTTTGATGACTAATTTAAGAGGTTTGACCAAAAAAAAATTGTGGAGGGTTTCCATTAATAAAAGCAGTGGTTCCCCAGAGTCCCCTTGTTTTATGAAACTTGCATGAACTTAATTAAGGTTTTACTGTTCATGTTCTATTTTAATTGGAGATCTGTAAGAGCCAAAAAAAATTACAGCAAGTCATCAGTGAGCAGAAAACAAACTATTTTTTCTTACCCATTATATTAAATTGAGGACATCATTACATGTTGAAGCTTTAATTATAATAATGATGATTGATATGATGAAATATGATTAATCATCCCCAATTTCCTAACAAACAGGGGTAATCAGAAGAGTAAACCAAATGGTGTGCGGTGCTGTGTTTCTCCTCCCTTAACTTCCTCTCAAAGTGGCACAGTATGCAAATACTTACATTTAAGGGCAGTATGTCCCACCGCTTCTATCTTCCAACTCAGCAAGGCAGGCATTATTTTCTTTCCTTGACCAAACATTCTTTTTCTTGCTTATAATTATAAACTCTTAGGCAAGAGGAAGTCTAGTAATTTAATAACCCATATGATAAAATTTAGGGCAGAGAAATCAAGCCCTCACTAACAATTAGCATTTTGAAAATCGTCTGATTCCAGCCTCCTGGTTGATAATGACCATCAGGGACATTTGAGTCCCAGTTTCCGCTATATCTTTCTCCCAATCACTGCCTAGTTCACTGAAGGACAACCCCACTGACGCTGGTCAGCATTTACGATCCGTGTCCTTGACAAAGGGCCTGCAGCTGTCATCTGCAGGCTTTGCTCCACGAGTTTGGTGCCACTGCTGAAGAATCTGTCCCTCAAAGTGTTGGTGTGATTGCTGGTTTTGTTCAGGAGGGTCCCCATTCATCACAGCACAGGTGGTGGCTCTCAGGTGCCCGCAGGTATCACGATGTCACAGAGACAGTTCAGTCGGCACCTTCCCCAGTGGATGGATGGAAGTGCTGCTGGTCTGGTGGTGGCAGATTGACCCTCTCAAGGTGCGGAAGAGTGACAGTCACTGTAAACACCCTGTGTCGTGCTGAATGGGACAGGCTCTGAGCAGAACCAGGAAGTAGGTGTCATTCTGCTCATGTGAGGGTACATAGGAACTGGGAAATCACAGGGGGTCAGCCAAGATCCCATGATTCTGAAGCTGCAGAGCGACGATCAGAGCTCAGTTCTGCTGAGTTTCAGTCCTGGGGGCTCACCAGCACCTCACGGACAGTCCTGCATCCTTTCCCTTAATACCTGTTTCTGGCTATTCTCAGGGAACATGCATGTTTTGAAACATCCCTTGATGTTATAGATTTATGGGTTTATACTTAAAAAATGACTTGTTTTTTTTTTAAACAATTGAAACATATGGTACACAATTCAATATTTACAGATGTGGAAACAGACCAAGCAACGATGACTCTGAGTCTGGGTGAGTTGGCCCTCAGTGCTGGGGAGAAAGAAAATCCAGAACCCAGAGAGATGAGGGATTCCCTTCTACTAATCCTAATATGTTTCTGTAGTGCCGATGTGCCCAGGGCTTTCATGTTTACGAGGCATCTTATAAACAGGAGCCTCTCACTGTCTCTGCAAAGATGTATTAACCCAGTTTCACAGATGAGCGCACTGGGAGGCGGTGAGGCCAAGTGGTTGTCATGGCCACCTACTATCACCAGCCTGTCCCAATTAACTTCTGCTAACTTAGTCATTTAACATTTTCATTTTAACATAGGAACGTTCCGTTGATAACATAGTAGTCAAATGGCTCTATTCTTTCCCAGCCTTGACATTTTATATATTTTGGCTCTTATACTCAGCCTAACAATGTCATGTCTGTGCCTTCTGTGGGCTGGGTTCTCTAATAAAGTCTGCGCCTTCTTTGTGACAACTGTTTTGATAACTGTTTTGGTGACGGTTCGCACTGAAGGTAAGGACCACTTGTCCAGGCCAGAAGCGTCTGGTCTCGGAGGTCGACCTCCCGTGACAGCTGGACCGCAAAGACAGACACACAAATGATTGTACTAGCTGTTCATTTCCTGTTTCCTTGAGAAAACAGCGGACTTCTAAATCAAGCACCGAGGATGGCTCTGTGAGGAGGCGGCGTGCTGCGAAGTCCATGATGGGTGGTCCAAGGAGTGACCCCAGATGTTCTGAGCTCTCTTCGGTCTGCCTTCGAGGATGCTGTGTCTTTGAATTTATTATGAACATGTTTCAGCATGACACTTCTTGAGTTAGCCAGTCCTACATCTGATTTTTTGATTCAAGTTCCGAGAGTGTTTTCTCTATCAAATTGTTTGGCAGTTAGTAAACTGCTACATTTCCTCATGCTCCAGATCTAATTCAATAAAGATCTATTAAGATATTGCTTTCTGCAGTTCAATAATTATTAGAATGAATTACCAGATGCCCTTACTTATTCTGAAGACATAAGCAGTTACCTGTCTTTAAAAAAAATCTCTTTGCAAATCTATTCCCATGAGATCTTCTGCCAATCTATATGTTAATGTTTAAAGTTCCTCAGTAGGACAAAGTCATGTAACTTGAAATCTCCTTAAACATCTCTGGCTCAGGTTTGGCCTTAGGAATACAGATTGGTGTCATTTTGAAAGGAGGATTCTAGTCTCTTGGAGAGGCACCCCAAGTTTGTTTAATGTAAAGTCTTCTGCATCCTTTATGTCTCACCATGTCAGCTGTGCATTGAAAATAATGTTATTTTTCTGTTTTTGCCCCTGGAATGAGAAAATTTCAGGAAAATGCCTGGTTTCACCTCTGGGTTACCTAAAAACACATGGAAACCACTGTTTACAATTCTGTATCTTCTTTGGTCCTTGGAAATTCTCAGCATCTTTGCCAAAAAGATTCTGTGCATAAACTAATGGAGGCCAGTCCTGACTGCGGTATGTCAGTGGGTTGGGTGTTGTTCCACAAAGCAAAAGGTCACTGGTTTGATTCCCAGCCATGGCACATGACTGGGTTGCAAGTTTGTCCCTCGTTGGGGCACGCCTGAGAGGCAATGATTGATCTTTCTCTTGCATCGATGGTCTTTTTCCCTCTCTTTCTCCCTCCCTGTCCCCTCTCTCTCTAAATAAATAAAATCTTTAAACTAATGAATGCCAAATCCCAGGGCCTTAGCAGTAGATCTCCATCTGGCTCTCTCAACAGTCACAGATTCGGTGTGTAGAACCCAACTGGTGACAATCCCGAGGATGCAGGTAGGTTGCCTGTCCCTATCTAGCGGGTGCCTTCGGTTTTCAGAGTCAAAGAAGAAAAATGCATTAACTTACCTTGCCGCCCACAAACATGCAACACCTGACCTCTGCACTTGCCAGCGACACGAAGGTCCCAGCCACCTGCTCTGCATGCCCTTGTCTTCTGTCTGCGGAGGAAAAGCCATGAACCATACAAATAGGACTGTGTCTTCCCATGTGGGGCTGGCACCGTACTGGATTTTGCTAGAACATGAGTATGGGGGTGGGGAGATGGTAGGCCCTGGAATTAACAAATAATTCCTCATGATTGGTCTCAGTATTGCTCATGGTTCATACATTATGGGTGGAGACCCATGGTGGGACAGAGTGGTCACTGAGTCATGCATGTATAAACGTAATATGAACCACCAGAACTGGGAGAATAAATGAGTTATAAATGCCATTTATATTTAATTGTTGAAATAAGCTCAGAGATAGGACAAATTAGTTCATTCTGTCCCCAGAGAAGCACAGGCTCAGAAGGTAAAGAAACCAGCCCTGGGGCCTGCAGCTCACGCGCTTTTATCCACCTCACCCGCTCTTTGTGAATAACCAATCTGCTAAAATATTCATGGAGGCTTAATTCAATGTTGGCATCTTTACAACGTGAGCGAAGATTCAGTGTTAACTTCCATTTCAGCAATGGGTCATTTGTCAACCACGGCTCATTCAACACTGTTTGGCCACCTCATTCTAAACCAATGATGAATATTGAGAATTCTGAAGGGGAAGAATATTTTATTCCTGTGTTGAATAGCATCTGAACAAGAAAGCAGAATGTGCCCAAGTCTATAGAAAAATGTATCTGCCTACAAAAGCATGGATACACCCTGAATGACTCTGTAAGCGATACAACGAGCAGGAAGTGATGGTGATGGGTGCTAGCAAGGCCTGAGTCGAGGAGAGGACTGACACATTTATGTCTAGAACTTAAATTTCATAGGATGTAAACACGATAAGGTGTTCATCATGTACCAGACATTGTTACCTGAGTGTGATTCATCCTCCTGTCACCTTGTGAAGGCGATGGGGCTCGGGCAGAAGGAGGTCAAGGGTGTTGCTCAGGTCTGCAGAGCTGCTGAGTGGTAGAGCTGGGATATGAACTGGGGCAGGACCAGCACCCTTTCAATGCCAGTGTGCTATGCAAGTGTGCGAACCGTGTTTGTCCAGGGACTCAAAGACTGATTCCTGAGCCCTTGACATAAATTTTATATATGAAAACACTTCCCTGTTGTTCTTCAAGGAGCAAGTTCACTGATTTGTTCAACAGGTCCTTACTGACCACCCACTGTGTGCAACAACAGATCCCTACTGACTGCTCACTGTGTGCAACAACAGATCCCTACTGACCTTCCACAGTGTGCAACAACAGATCCCTACTGACCACCCACAGCGTGCAACAACAGATCCCTACTGACCACCCACTGTGTGCAACAACAGATCCCTACTGACCACCCACAGTGTGCAACAACAGTTCCTTACTCACCGCCCACTGTGTGCAACAACAGGTCCCTACTGACCTTCCACAGTGTGCAACAACAGATCCCTACTGACCACCCACTGTGTGCAACAACAGGTCCTTACTGACCGCCCACTGTGTGCAACAGATCCCTACTGACCTTCCACAGTGTGCAACAACAGATCCCTACTGACCTTCCACAGTGTGCAACAACAGATCCCT
>PVIA01004327.1:0-141332 GCA_004024845.1 Tonatia bakeri
AGTTGCTGGGTCGAATGGCAGATCCATTTTTAATTTTCTGAGGAAGTTCCATACTGTTTTCCACAGTGGTTGTACCAGTCTGCAGTCCCACCAACAGTGCACTAGTGTCCCCTTTTCTCCACACCCTCTCCAACACTTGTTGTTTGTTGTTTTGCTTATGTTGGCCATTCTGACTGGTGTGAAGTGGTACCTCATTGTGTAAACCTATGAATTTTTCTACCATAAGGTTGGAAATTCAGGCATTTTCTAAATCATATATTCTTATTTAAAACTGAGAAAAATTCTTAATTTCTTGATTTAGAAAAGGAAGTTCAGAATTTAACTTTCAAATAAAAGGCTTATTTTTATATATTTTAATCTGTCTGAAAATATACATGAGAGATCAGTTTTGTACACTATCATTTATAGACATCTATAGGCAGACAGCTTAAAAATTATCTCTACATGTAGAAAGTGCACACAGTTAATTTTAAGTACTTCATCAACTAATTATCATTAATTAACTGTACAATTAAAACTTTGACTGACAGGTAATTAAGTTGATTCTCCTTCTCAAATATGCATGTTTCTAAAGTATTCATTAACTTGTTTCAAGCATAAAACACTTCCGAATGGATTTCTAGAAATCAATATGGCATTTTTTCGTTGTCTTTCAGAAACAACCTTAATAAATGAGTGTTGCTTTGTGCCCAGGTGGAATCTACAGTGGCTCAAGGTTGCTGAAAAGCCAGAGGGAGTTGAGTTCAGGTGCTTGGTTAGCAAAAGGGGATGAGCCATTCCCTTCCAAACTGAACACCAGCTTTGTTGTTACTTGTTTTCATTGGCCATTATTTTGTGAACAGAAAAAAGAGTGATGGAAATAAGATTTAAAATTTTTTAATAAGCAAGATTGCAAATATAAATGGCCTCGATATAGTTTTTGTTGGCTGTTTCTTAGCTGAGGGGTTTTCTGACATGATGAACTTAGATGAAAAGAGGTTTTTATGAAAGCACAGTTAATATGTAGAATTATGAATCATGAATTGTGACTGTAGAGTTCTTTTACTTCTCTGTGGCAGAAACACAGAGTGTACAGTTACCATGGAAAACAAAAAGGACAATACAGTTCTGGTGGGTTCCACCAATCTGCAACAAAATCCAAAGAAAAAGAGTCAAGTTACTAATCCGAAATTTCCATTCATTCATTTAGTCATTCAGGCGACAAATATTTATTTAGTCCCTACCCTCCTAAGTACTGTCTAAGCAGTAAGATTATCTCAGCGAATAAACTGGAACAAAACCCTGCCTGACTGGAGACTTACCTTTCATGTTTTCTGCTTCTGCTTTTTATTAAAAAATTCCTGTGACATTACCAAGGGTAACTGAGAATTACTTATTGTTGCTTGTCTGAATATAACGTCAAAGCAGAAATGCACCTGAAATATGGTACAAATAGCAAAGTATAGTACCTGTGTTTCACCTTCACCTTCTCTTTGTTATGATTCATGGGGACACCAACAGTACTTGAAAGTCTACGTAGAGTTACAGAAATCATCATATATCTTGAGATTGCAGAGCACATGCTGCACCATTAATGTAATTTGATGAAACCATCTAATCCGAACTGGCTGGGTGAGAAATTTTGTCATCTCATTTAGCTGTGTATCTGGTATTCACAATGTCTCAATGGAGTATGTTTAAAATGATGTGAATATTTTAGTGCTAAACTGATATCAACTACATTACAGGGTCTTTAAAAATGAGAGTGATGTTAGCAGTTTAATAAGAAATTTAATTTTCTGAAAGGCAACTTTGTAATGAGCCTGATCTAAACAACCTCTCCAAAAGTAATGATTCAAGTTCAATGTCTTTTGTCTAATTTTGTTTTGCCTGTGACTGGTTCTTTTGCATCTGAGAATCCCTTATTTGTGTCACTGAGTCTTGGAAACACATGTTTTATTATGACTCATTAATGGAGTGTAGGGTCCTCAAAGGAACAGAAATCTTTGGTTGTGAGGTGCAGAAGCAAGGCATGGTCCAGAAAACTCTTGTACTGTAGTAGTAGGGCATGTTGTGGGTTACTTCACACTGGGATAAAGAAAGAGAAGAAAAATAAAATCCACTGTAAAATTGCCTCTGAATAAAGGATGAATAATGGCCATGCATTTTGGACACTGTAGGCAAAGCAGGATTTTTGACAAGCCCTTTTTTCATTCTCCTTATTTTCTCTTTCCCTTCTTTTTCACCTCCTCCTCTTCATTCTTCATTGTTGTCTTCTGGTTTCTCCTTTGAATTAAGGGAGGGAGAAGGTTTACTGTGATTTATACTTTGGGTCACTTTGGGATGTTCCTAAAAGGGAAATCTGGCCTTCATTTTCCATTTCAAGCTGCTTATGCTGTGGTGTCTAGGCTCTAGGTCATACTGCCAGTGAGAGCCAACTAAGGACATCTATGTTAAGGTCAAGACCACCAAGTGCATGATTATGAGATTATGCCCACGCTGCAGCCGTACACGGAGCTCTACAGTGGTGGTATGATCACACAAGCCCTCTAGAACTACAGGAGCGAGTTCTGACTTAAACATTTCCATGGATATAGTACATTTGTTGGGGCTGATTTTAAGATATCAGTGTGATGTAACTGAACTTAGAGTTAGGAAGGGAGGCACCTTGCACTCTTCTTGTTTTGTAAGTTAGCTTCATTTTATGAACTACTTGGTTATTGATGTGGGGAAGTTTAAGTTTAAATGTAGAGAGTATGTGTCACGATAACAAAGAAAAGGGAAATACTAATAAAAAACTGCATAGGGAATTTTCTGCAAGAATTTTAACTGAAATTAGAGGAACTATAGCAAGTTCTCTACAGAAAGATCAGAGGGACTGAACTTAAATTTCCTGGGACAATTATTTCTGGTCTCCAAGATTAGGCTTTACTAGAGTCTTCTATTACCCAGTGTTTTCTTATGTACTGCCATTAGTTACCTGCTAGGTAACTTGTCTCAGAATATTTTGCCTTCCTCTTTCTCTAACCATAGGACTTATCTAGCTTTGAAAACCATCTGGTTTATCAAGGAATAAATAGGCAAGTTTCCAGGTGATATATTAGTACCCAGATGTTCAGAGAGTTCAGATCCATCTGGAAATATTTCAACATTCAGGTCCATACAAATCTCCTAAGATTCTTAAGCCCAATAGCTATCTATTTTCTCTGCATTATGCAGGACATGAAGGGGCTGCAGCATCTAAAATGGGACAGAGGAGTGAGAAGAACCCTCAAATTAATATTTTCACAAAAGTTGGGTCAAATTCATCAGTAACTATAAGTTTTCTTTCTAAGAAATCGATATTGTTTATTTGTAAAATTTTTAAAATATGCATCTCATCCATGATACAGATAGCTTCATGAGGACTGAAAGTAAGTTTTTTTATTTAAACTTATGCTGCTCCTTATCAGTACTCCCCATAGGTATGATTAATTATATAATAGCATGATAGAAAACAGAATGCAAGTCCTTTTGAACATTTAAATGTGTCATGAGAACAAAAGTCTATTTTAGATCATTTGAAACAGGCTCATAACATGAACTAAATAGATCAATTCTATGATGATTAATGTCAGGAATTTTTTGATCTAATGATGTTGGACCAAAATCTGTTTTAGTCTAAAATCTATTTTGTAACATGAGAAACATGTTTGTTAAAATATTGTAAAAATTATACAAATCCAAACTATATATAGTTGATGATCATGGTGCTAATTGCGGACTGTGGAAAATACACTATAACGTTCCTATATAGTGAGACTATAAAATTAAAAAATCACTTGATTTACAATTTAAATAGTCATTAAGAGAAAATCAAATTCTTTAATATTTTTGATTTTATCCTTATTTGAGAAGAATATCTGAATTTCTTTTTGTTCTCATCAACTTTTAAATCCTGGATCAAAGAATTTAAAGCCTGTCTTTAAAATTTTTCACAAAAAAGATTTATAGAGTTTCAGAAGTGCACGCGTACTCCTCCCTGTCCTTTTCATTCACTCTTCACACTGAAACCTTCCAAGCCCCTTGGGTCCCTGAGTCAGAGTTTCTGATGACTTAATTTCTCAGGAAAAGTAGGGCAAAGTTGATGACCAAAGGACATTTTCGGATGTCAGATGAGGTCAGGATTCACTGAGCATGTCTCTACCATCTGGGAGGCCAGAGCTGACAAAGACTCTTAAATCTTCCTGAAAACACAGTTTCCTCTGGGGCTTTGAGAGTTCTTTCAGGGTCACGTATGGCTTTTGAATTTCAACTTTAATTTTATTCCAGGCTGAATTCAGTTATCACGTTATTTTTCATTAGAAAAAGGGCTTATTTTAGAGGATGAAAACTGATAAAATGGAAAGACGAACCAAAGCAGCAAGCTTACCTCATGAAGGCACAAATGAACTGATATTTTATGAATCTTTTTGCTGACAGATAAAGTATTACAGTATACACAACTTGAGTTTCTATTTCATTTCTTAACAACTAAATGGAAGAATTGCCCTATTTTATTACTGGCAACACAAACTAAGTTTAAATTGTTGGATCTGAAAGGGGGAATCACACGATGGAGTGGAGAGCCCATTCGATGGAGCATCAAGAGCCAGGATATAGCCCCACAGTGCCCCTGTGTGGAAGTGCAAATATGGGTGCCAGTTTGCCAGTTTCTCTGGGTGGGTCTGTATTTCTAATAAGGAGTTTCTGGGGCCACCCACTGAAAAATCAGTGGGTTAGAACACTCTTGGTCTTCTGACATTGTTAGGGAGGAGTTAGAAAAGTCCACAGACAATAGAGGGTGCGCAGGAAAGATACTAAAGTCACCAGCAATACCTCTTTGAGTTCAAAAGCTCCAGGATCAGAGGCTTCCCAGGAATCGCTGTTCAGAGGGCAACAGCTGCACTCTGGGAGGTGCTCTGTGGCTTCCCCCAGCTCTGTCAAGCGTTCTTGACTTTGATGGCACCCTTGCTTTTCCCGTCTCTTCCCATCATGCATGCTTCCCATCACCTTTCAAGTCCTAAGTTCAGTTAATGGCAGAGTACCTACTGGAAGCTAGGTCCTTTGATTTCTTTTGAAGGATTTTCCTACTGAACCTTTCATCAAATCCTAATTTTCAGGGCTCCCAAGCAATATTTTTTCCGAGAAGCATTTTCCCTGTCCTCCAGTCTTCTGTGCTTTCAAAGTAAATGCCCCCACCCCTGTGGGCTCACTTCTTTCATCATGTTGATAATACAGGTAGTTCACTTACCATGCTTCCCTCCTAGACTGAGTTAACTTAATGCTAAGCACAGTTGATAGCATAGAATATACATACAATAATATTTTATGAATTAACAAATAAATATACAATCATCTCAAGGTCCTATATGGTTAAAATTACATAGTACATCTATATAACATGGGTTTTTCTCCCCTTGGGTAAGCTCTATGTTTCTCCAGAGGCCAATATTTTGAAGTTTCAGGTCTTGTTTAGGCAGCACTCATAGTAATTCATCTTTTCTGAAACAGCAAGAGTATATCATTTCACTCTATTACACATTCATCTTGAGGTAGATTTCTTTTTAAATTTATTTCAATCAGTTGGCCTGATATCCATCACAGACTTCATTTTAAATTGTCATTTTATCATCCGATCAGAGTAACTGCTCTGTAAAGGAAAGATAAAATGTTCAAAGAAGATAGTTATGTCCATTGACACTATATTAAAATGTAAATGTAAGGCAAACTGGAAGAAGTCAAGTTGTCAAATAATGTGGATCATTTCCGAGTCCAGGGGAAAAATTTAAATTATGCATTTTCTCGATAGCAAGACATCGCAAGCCTCCATATGCACATTCTTTGAAAGAAAAACAGACACACTGAAGTGAACTAGAGAATATTTATTCTTTATGCTTGGTTACGCAGTGAGAACATCCATTGATATTTTCTTACACGTTTTCAAAAATAAACCTTCATTTTAAAGCATCTGTATTACATAAATTATTTCTGAACCATTTTGCGTTTCAAGTTCCACCTTCTTAGCACCAAGCTGCCTCCATGTACCTTTCACACCTGTCGATAGACCTCAGATACTCAGCCGGGTTCATTCATCTGTCGGTAGTCACTGCCTTTGAGGGTTCCCTTCCCCTCAGACCAGCTGAGGAATTGTACAGAGCCTGTCGAGCTCCTTGCTTTCTCATAGAACTCAGACACAGGATCCATAATCTAAGAATTTCCTTGCTAACTCTCATCACACTATGTTTTCTGGCCTCCAATTACCTCTCTGATTTGATCTCTGCATTCTTCCTTTGCCTTACTCCCTTCCCACTTCTTTGATCTCCTTGCTGGTGCTGAGCCACCAGGCACACGCCTGACTCAGGTCCATTGGTCCCTCTGCCATCTCTGTTTGCAGCGCTCCTCTCTCCCCCTGGACCGCAGCCTGGCCCATCCTCACTGCCTCTGGGTCTGTCTTCACATGCCAGCTAATCAGAGATTAGCCTTCTTCACTGTGCTTTATTAGTTTTTCATGGCATTTACTACCCACAGACACATTAGGTATTTGATTGTTTTATATCTATTATGGTGAATCTGAATATGCTAACATGAGAGCAATGACTATTTCTGTTTCCCTTACTGTTCCTGCCCTAGCACCTAAATAGGGCCTGGCACACAACAGGTGCTCAAAAAATAGTTTTGACCATTTACATACAGAGTATGTGTATGTAAATGTGTATGTAAGTGTATTTACATACACAGAGTATGTGTATGTAAATGGTCAGAGTGGGCTAGTGTAGACTTACAGTTGTGAATACATAAAACACAGCTTATTTTTCTATAGTTATTTATTATTTATTATTATTATTAACTACTTTTGATTGCCCCTGTATCTTTTCTCTGATATTCCCATTCCTCTATTTTTCATCTTTCTCTTACTGGATTTTAAGAAACTTTTACATATATTATAACTATTACAAAAATATTTTTTCTCTGTCTTTTTTATTCGTTTTGATTCTGAGTGTTCCTTTTCCCAGTCAAACCTGTCACTTCTCTGTACTGTTTCTGAATTATGTGACATAATTTTCTTACAAAGTTCTTTCCAAAACACTTCCTTGGGTTTTTAAAAAATATATTAAAAATTTTTAGCCCTGGCTGGTGTAGCTCAGTGGATTGAGCGTGGGCTGCGAACCAGGCATCGCAGGTTCAATTCCCAGTCAGGGCACATGCCTGGGTTGCAGGCCATGTCCCCCAGCAACTGCACATTGCTGTTTCTCTCTCTCTCTCTTTCTCCCTCCCTTCCCTCTCTAAAAAATAAATAAATAAAATCTTTAAAAAAAATTTTCAGTGATCTAGAAGTTATTTTAGTGCAATGATTAGCCTGTTGTTCTATTATTGATGTTTACTAGTTATTCAATCCTCCTCTAAGATTGCAAGTGACACCTTTATTATATTCTAAATTATTTATATTTACATGACTTTCTGTTCTTTCCATTGTCTGTCTGTCTCTCAGCTTGTACCACAACATACCAGTTACTGATGCTTTACATAAAGCATTTCTAAGTCATGTCGGGCAAACACCCTTTGTCATGTCTCCCCAACATGCTCTTCGATAGTCTAAAACAACTGTTGTTTCAGGCCAACACAATCCCAGAAACCCCATCGACATTGCCTTAAACCAAATCATCTTAATTTCAAAAGAATTTAATGTCAATAACATTTTGTTTTCTAACAATATAAGGTAAAAGCAATAGTGATAGATCACCCAGCCCTGCCTGCCTGTTGCATTGCTAGGCAGGTGCAGGGCATGCTCAAGGGCTCCCTGGCCTGCACGCACTTCCCTCCTGGGGGCAGTCCAAGCCTACCTTAAAAAACAATCCCCAAGTAGCATTTTGCTGTAACTAATTTGTTTTAGTTGGTGGAAAAAAATAAAAGAAGCTGAAATGCTCTCCCAATAAAATGATAATCTTGAATGATCTGTAAAAGAAGGTTGTTATTAGAATAGAATTTTCAACAAAGGTCAAGGCGGTCAAATTAACGTAAGATACAATAATGGTCGTTTTGGACCCCATAATTAAGGTGTTCACATGCACACACATGAGTAGCATGTCTTAGAAAGCTGCTAATTCCTAAAGGCCTTTGTGTCTCATGTCCCCAGAATAGCAGTTTCTCTCTGGCCTTCCCTGGGTACACACCAGGGTCATGTGCAACCTGTGGACCTGGCCAGCACTGAGGAGCCTCCCATGGACATTCCCACACACAGGGGTGTCCTGGGCTATGCTGCCCTCCTGTAGGGAACAGAATCGTAACCTGAAAAAGGGACTGTCCTGAGAACATCTGCTATTTCACCAGGGCATTTATTCCAGGAACGAAGAAAGGGATCTCAAGCAGTAAACACCAATTGCATTAACTTCTGTCAGGATGCTTCCCCGTCTGTGTATCTAGTGACCATGGTACAGTGCACATTTTTGCTGCCAAAGATCCAAAAAATGAATAAACAGTCTAGTTTGGTGTCAGCCAGTTTCTTTACAAAATCCTTCAGTTCCAAATCAAGTTTTTGCAAATTTCACATTTCTGGGGCTCTTCACGCATTTGTGCCTTTGGAACAGAGTCAAATGCTGTCATTTTAATTTGTGCAGGAGGCAGCTACCCTACACATTCTTATTCAGCTTCAAGCAGGAGCACCTCGAGGGTGTCTGTGCACAGTTTCCAGAACCGACCAGTGGCAGGCTCTGACTCTTCACAAATATGTGCCATGGACACCCACGCTGCCCCCTATTAGTGTGCTGACTGTACCCCCGAGACCTCTCTGGGGCCAGTGCTGGCACACTGCGGAGCTTGTGGGGCTGCACCAGTGACCCTCGGCCTCGAAGCCATCTGTGGTCCTTTGCTTTCCTGTGGAAGGCTTCCCATTTCCAGTACTGAAAGAACAGGATAATTACCGAGGCACCAGTGGATACTGAAGTGACTTTGAACAATTCGTGCCTGTCAGCTCGTTGTCTTTTACTTCAACTGTGAAGTTTGGAGTTAGTGGTTCCACTGCATCCTTTACACCTAAAATGGTGTGTGTGTGGGAAGGGGGGACAGGGTGAACTCCAGGCACACTTAGAAGCCAGGTTAAGAAAAGGACAAACAAATTCAATTTTTTTTTTTTGCAACAGATTCTGCCATTTTTACTGAGTCTAAAGTGAAGAAAGGACCAATCCTATTGCAAATGTTAGTTCTTACAGCAGAACAAGATTTAAATGGAATAACACTAGCAACTTGCCTTGAAAAAGAAGAAAAATTCCTTCTCCACTCTGAACATGAAGAACGAAGGCACAATTATGCAAAAAACACCACGTGGACCTCTCCTCCTGGGCCAACCCAATGCCACCACCTTTTCCATGCTGGTGACATGGTTTGGTCTGTGCATACGCACAGCGTGCTGCCGTTCCCTGTTTCTGCGTTGCCGTAGTTGCAATGGGTGCAGAACAGCAGACCCACCGGAAGAGCGTAAACGTTTTGTGCTGCCCCAGCCGGGAGTAGCCAGTCTTCCCAAGGAGCGTGACCGGATCTCCTCACTAAGGAGAGTTGGCTTTGCTCAGGGTAAAACTGAATGTCTATGTGTAGGGAACAGAGTAAAACATGGATCTTAAAAATTAGCCACTTAAGTGAGTGCATATTAAGGAAGATATTCAACATTTCTTTCAACAAAGAGATACTTGAGAGTGTTCTCTGGTGGCTTCTGTGGGTGTGGAGATGATGCCTTAGTCAGTCTGCCATGTCTGCATTCCTTCCTCACCACCTTTCTCTGTCCCCAATGTTAGTAAGAGGAGCTACACACTAACATTTTGGGAAGTGAAGGCACATTACAATTTTTTAAACACTGGATAAGCTACAGTAAGTTATGGGCTCTATATTTTTAAGTACTACACAAGGTATATATTTAATTAAAATCATGATAAAAAGATATAACTGTGTGTTTTTGATTTCTAGTTGCAAATATTTATGATTGGCATTGCAAATTCTCAATTGTGCAACAAATATGACAAAGATTAAGCATCAATGTAATATGATAGTTTTGTACTTCCTGGTCTTCGTCTTAACCCAGGTATCCTTAATGGACAGTTAGATTTTATTTTCATGCATAATAAGCTCAGGAGAAAAATCTGTGAAGCACTATTAATGCATTTCACTTCCAAAATATATTGCATTGTGATAGAGCTTTTGTTTTTAATTCCAAACTTGAGCTTTAAACTTACCTTTGTGGAATAAAATTCTCAGTTTCAGGAAGTGACATGTTAGCACTTGTTATCCTGCTGGGGAATGTTACCAGGCGAACCCTCAGCTCAGACCGGGTGAGACTGACAGGCACACATATTGCGTAACGCACGCTGATTTTTCACAGGAACAGAAACATCTGTAGAGATTGACAGAGCAATTCTTTCCAGACAATATACACTTGCTTTTGTAGTGCTTCACATGCACACACACACACACACACACACACGCACAGAGGAAAAGAACAGTTTTCTTAGATTGATTTTTACACTTCTCTGTTTTGGGCTTAGAGGTAAACATGTCTTCTGAACGTTCATGTCTATGAAATAGTGCTCTGGATAAAATAAACATAAATAAAAAACCTAGAAATTATTTATTAAAAATGTGTATTTATTCTTACATGTTTAAACCTCAGTCACCTTCAAAGTACTCTCCACTTGATGCAATACACCTATTGAGACTTTTTTCCACTGCTCAGAACAGTTTTTGAACTCGTCAGCTTTAATGCCTTTTAATGCTTCTACCAGTTTTTGTATTACCTCTTCCACAGTGGCAAAATGTTTCCCTTGGGAGACTTTTTTCCATCTGGGAAAACAAAAAAGTCACCCAGGGTGAGATCGGGTGAATAGAGAAGGTGGGGTAGAGGGGTCATGCTGTTTTTGGTCAAAACAACTGAATACTCAGTGCCGTGTGGGCAGGTGATTAAGATCATATTTGAATTATCACCATGGCTTTAAATGTTATGTCTCGAAGAGGCTTTACTTCCTCATTCTGTCTGGGAGGCCTTGCAGTAGTCCTGCCCCTTTTCATCCACAAGCACCACAAAGATTTCCTAAACTGCCAATCTGATGATGTTTCTCTTCCGAAGAATCTCCAAAGTCTCCTCTTGCTTTCAGGATAGCTGTAAGGACCTGAGCCCTACTTTGAAGGATTTGCGACCTACTTTCCCTGCCACAGCTTCTGTCCCTCCTTCTCATTACTCCACCCCTACCACTCCTCAAACTATGTTCCAGCTATCAAGATTCTCCCGATTAGCCGGGCTCCTTGCAGACTCTGCCTTTGTTGGCTGTTCCTTCTGCATCAGATGCATGCCCCCAGTTTCTCTGCCTAGCAAAATAAAGCTTCATCTTTTAAGATTCATCATGGATGCAATTGTCTTAGGAAAACCTCACCTACTTACCCCAAGGTAAATTAATCCTTTCTTCTTCATTCCCATAACACCCACAAATCAGCTCCCACTATACCATTTATTATGCTGTTATATATGTATAGAGTAGTTCATTTATGGCAGTGCCCTCCACTAGACTATGGGCTGTTTGAGGATGTGACTGGTGTTAAGTTTCCCATTGCTGGAGGTGTTCAAGTCCAATGACAGAAGCAAAGGATGAGGCAAGCTGCAGTAGGAACCCAGTGTTGAGTGGGTGGTTCCCCAAGATGACTAGGGAACCCCTCTCAGTTCCAAGTGTGAGAGATTCCCTTGCCCTGCTCGCCATCCTCACTGAGGAAGGGGGAGGGGAAAGTTAGGGCTAAGGGCAGGGCAGGAGGCGAAGTATCTGGTAACAGTGTATCTTTTCTGACTTTACACATTCTTTTCTCGGCATCATTGCATGAGGTCCCAGGGCTCCTATAAATGAAAAAGAGCTCTCCTCACTATAAAACGTTTGAGGAATCTGCTGGGCTGATACTAACCAATGCTATTAAGTATTAGCTATATGCCAGACATTTTTTTCTAAGTGCTTTACATATATTAATGCACTCAACCCTCATGGTAACTCCATAAAATAGGTATCATTAGTGTAGATGAGAAAAATGCAGACATAGTTCAGAAAACTTGCTTAAATATATGGCGCTAGTAAGAGGCAGAGCTAGGATTCAAACCCAGGCAATATGGTCCAGGTTCCTACAGCTTTCTGCAGTACATGATCGGGGATATGTTGTCTTCAGAACTATTGCCACCTTCTCAAATTGTTGGCCTCTAAACACTTAGTTATGGGTCTCAAGGTCAGCACTGACTGAAAACAGGTGTTTTCTGAAGTTGCCCCTTTTCAAAGTCCAGAAAACAATATACCAAATTTATGTTACTCTTGTTACCCATGTTACTTTATTCTTCTTTCCTTCTCTCCTATTGATAGGGGACTTAAGAGTTGGAAAATTTAAGTTTAAGGTAAAAATTTTTAAGCCAAGCAAGTAATATATATGTTAAAACTTTTGTTCTGGAAACTATGGCTAGATAAGGCCTATCTTGGCTCCTGGGAAAACAGCTGAGCTCCTGGGGCACTGCTAAAGATTACCGCCTGGGGACAAGTGGAGGCATCTGGGCCTTCGTGTTCCAGGAAGAGACAGACACCATCCTCCCCTGGGAACAGCTAACTGCCCAGGACAGGAATGTTACAGCCTCTTTCACCCAGTCCTCCCTGAGTCTCCAAGCCCTCACCACACCTTGTTTATCCCCCATTATAAAAAGTCTAGCCTGGAAAGAGAAGAGAAGATGGTCTGTTAGGATATGAACCCACTATCTTCTCAGATCTCCAGCCACCTGAATAAAGTGCCCAAGAAGATTCAATTGCTGTCATTGCTTTTGGGTTTGGTACTGACAGGCAGCCCAAACACAGGTGTCTTTCCAGTTTCACTACTTACCCCCTGCAGCCAATTGATTTTAAAATACACAATTCTTTCTCCCAATTATTTAAAAAAATTTTAGTTATTTTAAAAAGAGGGGAAGGGAGGGAGAAAGAAGGAGAGAAACATTGATGTGCAAGAGAAACATCTATCAGCTGCTTCTCATGCACCCCCTACTGGGGACCTGGCCTGCAACCCAGGCCTGTGCCCTGACTGGGAATCAAGCTGGTGACCTTTTGATGCACAGAATGATGTTCAACCCACTGAACCATGCTAGTAAGGGCAAAATACACAATTCTGATTGTGTTACTTCCCAGCAAAACAGTCCTTCATTATCACCCCCTGCTTTGGGAAAATGTCTAAACACTTGAGCAGAAAATGAAAAGCCTTGCATGCGGTAGGCCCACTCTTCTAGTGTCAGATTTGGGCTTGGCAGAGGCCAGGAAGAAAGTAGGCTATCAGGCCATAAGCAGTGCATCTTCAAGATGTGAGGCTCCCCATAACATCTATGCCCTGAATTCCCCAGAACTTCTCCAGATACACTGGCTCTCTTATGCATTACACAGTGTTCCCTGTCTGAACTTTGTTCCACTTCCTGACTAATTTTTATTTATTTAAAAGTGGTTTTGTTGTTTTCTTTTTTGTTGTTCTATTACAGCCGTCCCAGTTTCCCTCCCATTGCTCTCCCTTGCCCCATCCCCTACCCACTCCCACAGTCAATCCCCACCCTGTTGCCTGTGTCCATGGGTCATTTCTACTTGTTCTTTGACTAGGCTCTTCTTTCCTCCCAAAGCCAAACCACACAAGTCTGATCTAGACTGGAGGACCTGACTGCTCGGACTTGGCTTAATGTGTCTCCCAGGAGTGGGCTGAAGAAGAAGCTGAACTGAGATGCAGTCAGAGCCAAGGCCTCAACTGAGCCCATGCTGTATTGGTTTCCTGTAGCTGCTAAAACTAATGGCCATACGCTGGGTGCTTTAGAACAGTTCACATTCTGAGTCGCCACGCTGCCCCGTCCCCAGTCAGGGGTTGGAAAGCAGAAGCACAGGTGTTGTGTGCACCCACGGGGAACAGTGAGTACCCAGTCTGCCGGACCAAGAGAGGCCTTGCTGTGGGGGTGGAGTCCTTCCCGTGGGCGCCCGCACCCCCAAACAGGGGTGTGTGAGGTTTTGGGGAAGACTGAGACCCCACGGCCAGGAACAAGGTAAGGGCTTCCAGAGCCGAGATGATTTGGCGCGGGTGTGCACCCTGCCGGATACCTCACTCAAACGGAGAACCCAGAAAAGACAAAGCTATTCCCGGGTCCTGGGGTCCACAGCGGAGGCAAAGGGAAGGGCGAGACCCTTCCCAAATGAAAGATAAATACCGTATAATTTCACCTTTAACAGGAACCTAAACAACAAAACAAAGAAAGAAGCAGAGTATAGTCAAAGACACTGCATTAGAGAACAGGTGGAGAGTGACCAGAGGAGAGAGAAGAGGGATTTCGGGGGAGAGGGGGAGAGGTTTATAGGATCAAAGTTAAAGGACACATGGATAAAAGCTAGGGGGAGGGTGGTAATGGGAGGGAGGTAGGGAGGGGGGTTGGGAGGGCTTGATTGGGAGTAAAGGGGAGAAAACTGTACTTGAACATTCATTTAAATAAAAAAAAAAGATGAATTAATAGGAAACCCAAGGTGAAGTTATTGCTAATAAAACCAGCTATGGTGATTAACCAGAAAAAAAAAAAAGAACAGTTCACATTCTTTCTCTCATGTTCTGGAGGCCAGGGCCTTAGACCAGTGTCACTGAGCCACAGTCAAGGTGTCTGTGTGGCCACACTGTTCACAGAGGCTCCAGGGGAAAACCCATTCCCTGCCTCTCGATGTGGGGGCTGGCACTCCTTAGACCGTGGCCGCATCACGCCAATTCCTCCCTCTGTCTTCACATCACCTTCTCCTCGTGTGATTATATTTTTTAGGGTCCACTCTAATATCACCCAATCACTAAGCCTTTAATTGAATCACATCTGTGAAGACACAGTTTCTGAATAAAATAGCATTTACAGGTTCCAGGGATTAGGACTTGGTATTTTGGGGGGCCATTTTTCAGCCTACCACGTAAGAAAAGCTCTGGCACTCAGACGACCCACCCAGAATTACCCTCTGCCAGAAGCAAGTCAGTTAATGTTTTTCATTCCTAAGCTGGTACATTAGATAAATCAGGCTGCCCTGCTAGTGGAGGCATACCCTTGGGCCAACGGGCCCCATTTGAGGAAGGCAGTTTTCAGAGAAAAGACTCAGCTTTGAGCCCTAGGGTTGAGGGTTTTGGTCCTAAAGTGGGGAATCTGGGTGGTGCCTCACTGTATCCACTCAGCCTCCTACCCTCTATGGCCTATACCTGCACCATAGCTGGTGATTTCTGGGTTTATTTCTGACTGTGTCATGAAGCCTTCCACCAGCCTGGTCGTTGCTCACATGTCCTCACCAGCAGCTGGGGCATCCTCACCCTTGGTGTTTTCAGTGTGAATTACTTTCCCTCTGTGCTTTGAAACTAGTTTAATACGTCCTTTACTAAGGAGCTACTCTGTGAAGGAACCACAGATCTTCAGTCTCGCAGAGACAACAGCTGGGGTTATAAGCTTAGAGTTGAGAACTTCCTTACAGAGTTTGTCATACGTCACTTTGTGAAACAAGACTATGTTATTGAGCTCATTCCAAACTTTACCTTTGGCCCATTTCCTCTTTTTTGGCCTTGACCCCACATTTGTTCTCTGGGACTTTGTCTTTCTTGGCTGACTTTCTAGCATCTTTTTTCTTCTTGTCATCCTTGAGCAGCATAGTGAACCTCAGGGATACTGTAATTTAAATATCATTTTGTAGGTAAAAACCTTCCTGTGTCTTGTCTTTCTCCACTTTTTTTCCTAGGGGAAATAGTCTTTCTCTTTGCTGTATTTTCATGTTACTTATTCATACTTCTAGTACTTACCCTAGTTGTATAAAGATTAATATTTACAGGTCTGTCTTCCCTTAATAGGCTGTTAGCACCTTAAGGGTAGGGTACCTGATTTGTCCTCAGTATGTGCCAGACAGTAGGTGCTCATGAATATTTAATAAATGAACTAATAAGTATAACTTAAAGCCACCACTCTCCGCCTATGGATCAATTGGTGGAGCAGATGGAATGGCCAACTGTATGAACAAAAGCCATCAAGCATGTCCAACAAAAGTGATTGTGTATCAGGAGGCAGTAAACAGTATCTCCAGGGTCACAGCTGTTTCAGTCTGCCTTTCAGCCAAGAAATGCCATGATTTACTTTCTGCTCTTGCCAAGCATGAAGAAATAAAGTCATAAACAAAACGTGAAGAAGTGAGGGATTACTGAGTTCGGACGGACAGGTCAATCTACTCGTCCACCTGTGGGCAACCAAGTGTGATTAAAAAATAATGTACTTTCCCCTTCTGTCGCCATCTCACAACCTTTGCTCTTTAACAAAAATGAAGGGATCTTCAGTGAGCGATGCAGTCCCAACCCTGACATTGCTAACAAAGCCAGTGTCACACACAGATGACATTGGGTACCTCCGACAATGTAGGTATATCAAAATGTATGCCCCAAATACACCCCTTCTTGCTTCAGGTTGTTAAATTCTGAGCCTGCCCCTGTGTGACACCTCTCTCACACAGAAGGTAGGCTCAAAGGACTTAACGGTTTAAGAATTAATGTATATAGAAACACTTAGTATAGGACACATGGCACATATCTAATAAATATTTTTGTTTCCTTTAACAGTTGAAGTTCAGTAACAAGTCATTTATCATAAGAAAGGCTTAGAAGAACAAGGCCAATGTGGCAGTTAATATATATTCTATCTAAATTTTACATTTAAGTATATAGTAAGAGTTCAAACAGTATGAAGCAATATTAAATGAAAAATAACTTGGCCTTCTTTCCCCAAATCTGTCAGCACAATTATTCTAAATAATATGCTGATATCTCTTTTCCCCAATACATCAACTTTAAAAAGTAATCATAAACTTTGCCTATGAAAGATTAGGAATTTAATTTATTTATACTACTTCTTTCCTACTAATTTTATTTATATTATTTAATAGTTCTTCTATTGGTTTCAGTTTTATTTATAGCCCTAAGTAATATATATTTCTATTTTTGTCATTCTATAGATTACCCCTTGATACCTATCATTTAAAAAACTAGATGATAATTTTGCATAATCTCACACCCAGTGGCTCACTGATAAGCTGATGGGTTGGTGGGGGAGGGGAGGCTGGTTTGTGGAGTCTGCCTCCTGAGTGATTTCGACCTACTGACCTGACTTTATATTCCCTTTTATAATTAATCACATTTGATGCCTTTTCTGTGGTTTGAATTTAAAAAAAAATCAATAAGATGCATTTACAGAGTTATGATTATGTAAATGGTATTTAATATAAAACCAATATTGTGATTTCCCATAGGGGAATGATATGTGCATAATCAAATAGACTAGAAATTTTAAGTTCCGATTGTAATTGAGAAACAGCTCAATCAGTCTGAAGGAGAACATGGCTCCTCCACCACTCAAATAAGGAAATAGAATGCAAGGTGGCAGGAACAACGAATAACAGATGAGTGCTCACTTCTACATAATCATGATCTCAGAGGCACGCTGTTTTGCAAAACACTTGGAGGGACACCCAGCAGGCTTAGCATCACTGAGGGTTACCACCGAGTGAGAACAGAGACAGAAAGTGATTGCCGAGCCACTGGAAACACGGGTGGAGATTCTTAGCAGGAATTGGAGTGGCGTGAAACAAAGGGGAGATGGGTTTGAGATTTTGTATAAACATGTAAATTAAGCTTTCCTGCCTGGAAAATTATTGGCAATGGCAGACCTGTTGTTTTTCTAAGTACATGGAAACACGAAGATGCAAAATTGCCTGTCTTCTTTGACTCATTTTTTTCCCCTCCTGGTCTCTGTCATTTGTTGGAACAATAGGAGTTTCTGTAATGGTGAAAATGTTTTATTTCTTCACTGTTCAATTTTGTTTATTTCTTTGTTTATTCATTCATGCATATATTCATTCATTCTACCTAGTCACTAGCCACGTGGGGCTATTGAACACTTGAAATGTGACTAGAACAACTAGACTGGAAATATTTAAATTTATGAAATTCCATTTAATTCTGAAGACCACATGTGGCTACTGACTATGTAATGACAATTCTTTTTAAAAATTTATTTATTTATTTATTTTTAGAGAAAGGGGAAGGGAAGGAAAGAGAGAGGGAGAGAAACATTGATCTGTTGCCTCTTGCATACCCCCAACCAGGGACCTGGCCCACAACTCGGGCATGTGCCCGGACTGAGAACTGAACCAGCGACCTTTCCGTTTATGTTATGATGCTGTCTCACTGAGCCACACTAATCAGGGCTGGCAGCACAGTTCTTTAAAATGCCTTAGACTAAGGAAAGGCTAATATTCCTCTACTGGGAGCTCTATAGTTTGTCCTGGGAATAAAACAGTCTGTTCAGCTACTGCTTGGAAAGTCCTCCTTGCCCTTGAGGTCTGGGTCACATAGTCATAGAAAGTAAGAGAGTCAAAATTTTATGACATTGAACCTGTACTACTTGGAGGCTGAATAGTCTAAGGCTGAAAGTCAAGTAGAGTCTCTTTCGTTTTATCCTCTTTATTGCTCAAAATCATGATGCATTTTATTTCGGTTCATATTTGGGCTCTGATGTTCTCACCTATAGGTCTGTTATTTCTAGAGATTCTAAATGCTTTTGCTTTACTTGGTGGGCAGAAGAATGATAGGCCTTCAAACTGTGAAGAGCTTCCAGTGGCTTTTTAAATGCTACATATTTAATGGAATCCACTTGTTGTGAAGACACTATTCTCAAAGCCCTGTGAATTCCTACATGAATTTAGGCCTCTTGCTTTCTTTTCCTGCTTAACAGCTGGCACCTTGAGCTTTTTCATCATATTCCTGAGTTAATTCATTCATACATTCCATAAATACTTGTTGACAACCTACCAAATGCCAGATACTATCATAAACACTGGAAAATTAGTGGTGAACAAAACCGAGTCCCTGAACTCATGGAGTTTATATTTCAGCAGGGGTAGACAGTGGGTAAACCAACAAAAATAATATGTCAGGCAGTGAAAAGAAAGCAGAGTAAGGGGAATAGAGAACGTCATGAATGGAGAAAGATATGTGACTGTTTTCTATAGGTTTGCCACAGAAGGCTTTACAATAAGATGGCAGTTACAACGAAGGCCTAAAGGAAGCAAGCCATGTGAATATTAGATGGCTATCAGGTGAAGCACAGGCATGGCTGAGGGAGCAACAGGTGCACACGCTCCCAGGCGAGAGACTGTCTGGGCCGAGGAGCTGAGCTCTCTGTCCACGGACGGACGGGATTCACCAACCCATCTGCGTTTGTGTGAATGGGAGCACACAGGCAGGCCACCGTACAGAAGGTTTTAACCTGGGTTAGGAGCCTCTTTATTAGAAATCCTAGTTTTATTTTGGCAGAATGCCTTTGTTTGAGGAGGAAGGGCATGACTGGAGCCTGATCACACTCTGTGTGTGTGCTTGTGTGTGTGTGTGCGCTTGTGCGTGTGTGTGTGTGTTAGAGGCGAAGGGATGACGACTCACCCGGCTCTCCTGACCACAGTTCCCTAACTACTTGGACTTCTACATGACAACCCAGTTGAGTTCCTCAGCTTCCTCTTCAACTACGTAATATCTTTATTTGTGTTTCGGACCATTGACTTCCTCTTTCTTTTTTATCAGACAAAACATTCCATACTGCTTTCAATATTCTAAAACTTCCTGAGTATCTCTAATCACTAATAGCTCCATTCTCAGATCAGGGCTATACATAGATTATTCTCTACTTACTAACATTTTAACAGATTTTAGAAGGAAAGTAAATCCACATGCTACCTTGGACTTCAAGTCAGAATTCCTACAGGCTGATGTGGCTGGAACATGAGACAGAGTGCGCTGCATGGGGCAGTCCTGAGTGGGCCATCACGGTGAGGAAAATATTAGAGAATCGGCCCTTCACTGCTGTGTTCTGAGAGTCCTACTTTATGGGGACTATGGTGACTGAACTACTATGTATGCTAAGGACTGATATCATAAGACCACACAGCAGGGAACTGACAGAATGGGTAACTTACCGAGGGTCTGCAGGAAGGCGAGATTATAGTTGAGGCTGGGAATGCAGACATCAGTAACAGTGATTCGGTCATATCAATGTCAGCGTGAAATGAATATTTCCCTCAAAATACAAAAACATCTCAAATGGGAGACTGTGTTCTAAAGAGTCCTGGGTGTGTAGTGTTAAAGACTGTCGTAGAGTCTTTCACTCATTTTTCATGAGAAGGGGTAATCTTGAGGTGGGCTTACCTGCTGGTGAAAAGTGAAGGAATGTTCCAGAACCAGATTTTTTGGAGTTGGAAATCTGTTTGTGAAATACAGCAGCTTGTTAAGTAAGTGGTAGCCTGCAGGCCTGGAAGACTGGCAGGAACTGGTGCTCAGGGATCTGGGCTCAGTTAAGTGCATGTGTACTGGGTATCATTGAATGGCGGTCCAGCCCTGCTCCCTGAGACCTGGTTATCATCCCCCGGCAGTCCAGCCCTGCTCTGTGAGACCTGGTTATCATCCCATGGCAGTCCAGTTCTGCTCTTTGAGGCCAGAGATATGGGCAGTGTATTTTCCTGGGTGTAAGGAGCTTATAGCTGGACAAGGAGTTGGTAGAGGGAATAAATGATTGCCTTTGTCTAACTGTTTTAGCTTAAATTTAAAAAAAAGTGATATCAAAACCCACATCTTATAAACATAAGGTCACTATTAGAATATGAACTATCTTATATGTGTATTAAACTGTCTTCAAATCTCAGGTGATCAGAATCAATTCTGTCAGCTTCTGTGAGAAGACATGTAGGCCATGTGAAATAGGGTGAAACCTATTGTATGTGTAACTAAACTTTAAAAAAATGGTAGAACAACCATTACTCGTTAGATATATCAAATTGTTCCTTGCTGCCTCATAACTGATAGTTCTGAGCCAACACCACACACTTTTATGTGTATGCCTGGCCAGCCTGCTGAGTTAATTACTCATCCACTTAACAAATTGTATTTACTGAGCAGCTGCTGTGTGCCTGGCATTGTGCTCAGCTGGAAGTACAACAGTGTAACCCCGTGATGTAGCCCTCAACATTGCAGAGCCTGCAATCTTACTTTCCCCCAGAAATTGGCTCTACTCCTGCCCCCAGCGTGCTGGCCACTCAGTTTTAGTTTGTCATTCAGCACCTCCCCTGAGTGGGACCCCATGCTTTTAAATGACAATCCAATTCATCTTACCGCCCAATACAATTCTGCCCCCACAGACTAAGTCTTACAGTTGCTTACAAACACTTCCAGGCTCAACCCAGTATTCATTCATTTAGTTGCCACTTTTTGTGAAAGACACTATTTGTTAGAAACTGTCCTAGAACCATGGCCCAGGCGCTGATTTCCCAAATTCAGAAATAAAGAATATGATAATTTTTAGTTAACAGCAACCTTGCCATTACAATTTTGTTCAAGATAAGTTCTCTGAGTAGTGCTATACGTAACATTACCTTAATTATAACAGCAAGTATAATGCTTTCCTCGGTAATTGAATGGAAACTTTTTATTTGAAGTATCTGTACCTTTCCTGATTTTTTAAGTTTGTGTACATCTGTATTTCCAAATCCTTGCTGTTTTTCTTTTTCTACTTTGATTTATTCATAAGAGAGTATCCCACTAAGGTGAGTCTGAATGTTCTCCCGTCCTTTGAACTAAAAGTATAAGGTTATTCAAGATTTAAATAATTGGTACCATATATCTCTGTGGAATATAGAGATTGAAAAGCCCTTTATGTCCTTGTTCTCATTAACTCTTCTAATATTCTGAGAAGAGAGCTACAGGGTCAAGTTCAAATATCAATTATTTATTGTACTCTTAATATCATTTTATGAAAAATAAAACCCTCCTACTAGGAGACAGTTTCACCTCAACTGAGGTGACATGGAAGGTAAAGACAGAAGCCCGAAAGATACAGAATGATGTGGTGATCGCAGGCTCAGAGGGGAGAGAGAGAGGGAAGAAAGAAACGTGGGAAACTTGGACAGGCGTGCATTGGGAAGAGAGAGAAAGGAGTTTCCTGTTGCTCAGCAAGTCCGCAGAAGGGCAGATCCTTTGTTCATGTAAAATGGAAAGCGGAGGCAAGCTCTTGAATATTAGAACTGGTTTCTATTAAAAACACTACAATAGGTCAAGTGGTTTGAGTTATTTTGTCTTCTAATTATGGCATATAATTAGAAGAAAGACCCCGAGGAACTATTTCACAATGTTATCTACACAACTAACCTGGGGCGATGAGATTACTAGGTATTTTTGCTTCTCTCTTTATAATTTTCCACAATGTTCATGTTTTCTAATAAGAAAAAAAATCAATACTAGTTTTTAAATGAAATGCCACTTTCTCTCTCGGTCTTCAGAAATGACCACTTCCCAGTTTTGAGTTGGTCTGAGTTTATTGCAACAGGAAAATTTTATGGTTTCAAGTGAGCCTGTAACTGAGATGATGCCTTCCATTCCAATTTCTCCTTGGAAAAAGGAAATGTTTGAGTCAGAAAATGTATTTCTAGGCAATTCCCAAAGGCTGGGCACCTTGTAGTTCTCCCCCCCTTTCGAAGAGCAAAATGGTATGGTCACTTCTCCACGGCACATTCTTAGCAGAGATAGATGGGCTTTCTACCCTCCTAATCAATTCTCCATGCTACTGCCGCAATAACTATTCTGAAATATTAATGTGATTGTGCTGCTGTCTTACTGAAATAGCTCCCCTTTGTTTTCAGTATGTTGGTAAATTCCCCAAGTAACATAGAAAATCCAATACGCCCCTTTCTCCCTTTCCCGTGCCATTGTCCATCATTGATCTCTTTCTCCTGTGAACGAGGCAATAAGCATCCTGGCCTACTTTTAGTTACTCCAGGTGACATGCTTTGCATTAGATCTTTGCTTTTCTACTATTAATCTTTTCAGAGCGCCCAGAATACCCAATAGCTACTTGCCGAGATAGCGTCGACATTTCTTCCAAGATATCACCTCTTTTAAGAAAGCCTTTCCTCGTTCTTTCAGACTGGGCACCTTCCTCTTCTGTGCACCAACACAGCACCTGTGTTTCCATCTCAGCTCTGGCAGTGCTGAGTCCTTTTGGATTATGAGCAGTTTGAAGACAGCGACTGTGTGTTGACTTCTGAGTGACCAGCACCACAGACGGTGACTGGTAAAGCCTGGAAACTCAGTTATCTTCGGCTGCTGAATGATGTTAGGGAAGGGTCGCCTTTTTGATGTGTTTGTCAAGGCTTTCTTTTCAGTGCCCCTGGCATTTTACAGGAACCATGCAGTATAAGTGTGCAGATTATGGGTTTGATGTCTGAGCACTGTGTACACAGACACATCCTGTCAAAAGCATTCAATAGTTAAGGGCCCTCCTCCTAGCAAATACCATTTCTTCATGTACCAACAGGTCTAATGATCATGCTGACAAGGAGATGAGACTGGGTCACCTGCCTCTTTGCTTTTACCCAGTAGCACACGCTTGGCAAGGGGGGCCAAAGGATCTCAGACCGGCTGCTTCAGCTTCTTTCTCCTTCACTTCATATCAAGGCGTAATTCTCTACTCATGACAGAAAGACACCGTTAAATACTTTGAACAGAGTCATAAATGGAGGCAGTGTTTCTGTAGGTTGGGATTTATTCTTCTTTTCTGGAATCTTTTTGTTTAATGCACTTTTATATTTGTAACATAAGCAAAATAGTTCAAACTATAAAATTAACACTTGCTCATTTAAAAAGACTCAAGCAGTATAAAATCTTTATAGAGGAGATAACACAAATCACCTATAATCCCACATTCCTGTGATAAAATGTTAAGATGTTGATGTATATCTTTCCAAAATTAATGGAATCACATTATATATGATTTTATGTAATTTGTTTTTGAAATTAATTGTTCATTTATTTTATAACATTTATCTAAATATGTTGTCCACATAAAAATTATGTTGCTGAAAAAAATTTTATTTTCATCCGAGAGATTTCAAAATGCACAGTGGTAAATAGAGTAGAATACTAATGACCATAATGTTATTTTAGCAGGTTACCAAAATTGGAAGTCGCCATTTGCAACATGTGGCTACTGAAATTTAAATTAATTAAAATAAAATAAAATTAATAACTTAGTTCCACAGCAGCACTGGCCATGTTTTAAGTGGGTTTAAGTGCTCTGTAGACGCATGTTGCTAGTGGCTACAGCATTAGGCAACAAAACACATAAAGCATTTCCATTACCACAGAAAACTCTGTTGCGGTGTGTTGGTATAGAGTCTTAATAAATGTCTCACAATTTAAATTTAACAATTTGTTGAGTACCGGGTATGTGTCAGATGTTATGTTAAGCATTCTTCACTTTTCTCATATAGTATTTTATTTAATACTCACAAAAAATGTCCATGGGATAGATTTGTTATACTAACTTTCCAAGTAAAAAAAAATAAATGGGAATGCCGGGAAGTAAACTGATTTGACTGAAAGGGCTGTCAGTCCGTTTGAATCTGTCCAACATCCCAATATCAGAGCTGGTCAGCTGGGGCGTGTGGACTTGTCGCAAACAGGCTGCTGGTTTCCTCTGTCAGCGCAGCAGAGACACCCAGCTCTTCGTATCCTATGCTGGGAACCAGGACTTAGAGACACACACCTCCACTCACTCGGTTCTTCTTCTTCTTTGTTTTAAAGATTGTATTTATTTTTAGGAGAGAAGGGAAGGGAGAAAGAGGGGTAGAGAAACTTGATGTGTGGGAGAAACATTGATCAGTTGCCTCTCCTACGCCCCCTGCCTGGGACCTGGCCTGCCACCCAGGCATGTGCCCTGACTGGGAATCAAACCCATGACCTGTTGGTTTACTAGACGATGGCCAGCCCACTGAGCCACACAGTCAGGGCCACCCAGCTCTTCTTTATGGCCACAGCCCCTTCAGTTGACTTGGACTGCTGGCTGCTGTCCTCAGCCACTCCTTAAGGTCTTAAAGTCCAGGCTTCTCAACGTTACTCACAAAATCCTCCACGACCTCGTCTGAACCTAACTATCCTGCGTTAGTTTTCCCCTCTACTTGCCAACACATTCTTCACACATATGGTTCACTTGGTCTGAAAGCCTCTTTTATTCTTTCAACCTATTTGACTGTTGATAATTTTTATTACTCAGCTCAAGTCCTGCTTTCCTGAGGATGCTTTACTGCAAGCACAGAATGTGACTTAGAAGTCCCCCAGCATGTTCTTACAGCACCTTGCTCTTAGCTCTTCTATGAATCACCCTTGTCTCAGTGTAATCACCAGTTCACTTGTGTGTTTCTCCTTTGACTATTATCTCGTTGAGAGCAAGACCTGATATAATACCAGGTAGAGGTATGAATGTTTAACTCCAGTTGCGGAAGAACTTTTTTTCTTTCCTGATATGAGATGTCGTATTATCCGAAGACAGGGAAGTAGAAGGAGGGAGGACCCTTTCTTAGGCAAAACAGACTTCAAAGGGTCAGAGAGTCTCCACCTTCTTTACATCCCATGGGTTCATCCTCTCCAAAAACAGGTACGGAGGGTCACCTGTCTTGGTTGGCCCTAAGACTAAGATGATCTCTAGGAATACTGTGGCTGCTTGCTTCAGAGTGTGGGGGACAGAGGCCAAGCCCCATGCATAAGAGCCTGTAGCTTCCCAGGAAGGTCGGGACACCACACTCCCCTGATAACTTTGTTTCCCTCAAAAGCTGGAAGTGGACCCCTTCTCATGTGTTTGAGAAGGAGGCTTCTTCTCAACTCCCAGCCATGCTGTCTGCATTTTCTGAGAAGTCCCCCCACCCATCTCCTTCATTAACTCTCCTCTGTGCCACATAGAGCTGGCTTGCGGTGACACCTGCCATCATGTGTCACAGGCTGACAGGCAATCACGTTGTGGAGGGTGCTGCTCTGCTACAGAACACACATCAGACTGACACGACGGCCTCTCTCGGATGGGGAAGAGCAATTCTTCCACAACCTCAGGTAGAAAAAGCTGCTAAAAAACCACCAGGCTCCTGTAGCAATATGATGAGAATAGGGACATTGTAACTGTGGGAGATTTTATAACTGTCATTCACACTCTGGGCCTTGGGATGTGTGACACACGGTTATGATAATTACTTCTCTTCCTCTCAAGCATATTGATTCCTTTATCCATTCATTTATTTATTCATGTATTCAACAAATTTGGGGGACACTTTCTAAGATCCAGGCACTTGTAGGAAGTACCAAGGGGACCCAGGAGTAAACAAAACAACATCCCTGCCATTAAGAATACCTCATTCGAGAAGGAGACATGGACCCATAAAGGTGACTGTAATACAATGCGACAAGGGCTGTGAGAGAGTCAGACATGAGTTGCTATCAGGCAGAGCACAATGGAAGGATCCATGCATGAAGCCCGAGGGAACTGGGGAAGGCTTCACAGGGGAAGTGAAATAGGAACTGATGTTTGAAGGACAGCGGCATTTCCACGAGCTGGGGAAGGGAGAAGTCTTTCCTGATGGGGGCAGCAGCAGGTGCAGGGGAGGTAAGTGTTAAGGGGCATGGCTGCAGTGCTCTGTGGCTGAGCATGAGATAAGCCAGTGAGAGGGACAGGAGATGCCATTGGACAGGCCATGGGGAACAACACTGCATGCCAGGCCTTTGACTTGCTCATGTTGACAACGGGCTGTCAGCTAATCAGGCAGGTTGAGCACAATCTGAGATTTTCAGGTGACTGCTCTGCAACTTGATGGAATCAGGAGCAATAATAGGTTTTTTAAAGTTCTGTATATTTCCCTTGTTTATTTTTATTATTGTCTGTGTTTTTATAATGCTGAAAAATTCCCAAACACACACACACACACACACACACAACACGGAAGGCCTACTGGTTTTTGTTTGTGGGGAGCATGGGTGTAGGGAAGCTGGGGAGACTGACTCTCACTCTGCAGGGTAAAGCAGCATGAGAGAGAAAAGGAAAGGAGAGCTTAGGATGCTGGTGTTAGTAGAGCAGGGAAAAGGGGCCCAGAGACACCTGTCTGGGGCACAGACATTGTCATGTAGCCTTGGAGCTTAACTGCTCAATCTGTCTCCCAGTGGGGGCCGATCTGGTGTCCAGGACTACTGCAGGGCAAGGCTCTGGAGGACACGATCATATAGGGTGGGGCAAAAGTAGCTTTACAGTTGTGACTGTGTGGGCAGTGTATTATTGTATTATTATTTATTAATTATCATACCATTTTCCACAGGAATAACTGTAAACCTACGTTTGTCTTGAGGAAAAAGCCATGGATGGGGTTAGAGAGACATGGAAAACACAAATGACAGCCTCACCTGGGCAGGTAGATGCTGATACTTTGCTGATTGTTCATTTGCCTACACAAGTGTGCCCAGTAAAATTTGTATGTGAGGACAGAGAGCCAGGTGAGAAAGCTGTTGGCAATAAGATGGCTACATGGGTCTTCCTTTTATCTCCTAAAGGACATGGCCAACTGAAAATAGCAGGAATACTGTCTAAGAGTATGCCAGGTACTTAGCACTAAAAGAATTAGGATCGGACAGAATTAAATTTAAACTTCAGCTCTACCGCCAAGTCTCTGTCTCCCCATTTATAAAATAGACATGAAAATATTTACCTTTTAGCATGAATGAAAGGACAAGCTAAAATAATGTATGTAAAATGTTCAACCCACTCCCAGGCATTCAAAGAAGGGAACTACAATTTTACACAGTTTATGTTTTCTATGTAGCACAGTTCTGGGAATACAAGAAACAAGTATATTCCTTGGCATGATTTTTCTTGGTTTTCCAGTACACTGGAAGTTTAAATGAATCCTCTGCAAGTATGAGGGACATTAAGAGTTATCAGTGCTTGGTACTGAAGGAGACAGTCATTTATCAGTAATATTGACCCAAGGTAAACCAGGCAGGTAGAAAGAGGCATCCCTCTGGAATGATGTGACAGAGGAGGCTCCATCACTCAAGTGAGGAGACAGTAATAGGGTCCCTGGGCCCAGTGGGCCTGCTCTGGCTCGTAGTCGGTCCTTGCAGTCCCAGCAGGCGGGACTCCGCAGTCATTTGTCAGCTGGGGGTTGGGCTCTGGCGTTATGCTAAGAATAAAGGGAAAACGTGTGAACCTCAATCATCAAAACCTGAGCTAGAACAGCTACCTGAGAAATAAACATAAGGATTGGAAAAATGCAGAAAAAAGGTGTCAATGTTCCAACGAAAACGTTTTCTTAAATATCTCTTTGAAAATGTAGAACACCCCATTTGTTAGAATGATTTGTGGAAGAGCCTTCAGTATCCATGTCTGCGAGCCAGCAACTTTTATTTCAGTGTGACCAAGAGCAGGTGAAATTTTGACATGCTTCTATTACTCCTTCGGCGTTCAAGCTTATGTTTAATTCAGTGTTTCGTAATTTGCAATGAAATAAACGTCTTCATGCTATGAAAAATTTACAAAATGTGAAGCAAAGGGAATATATGTCAGCTACACAATTACATTATTAGCTGGTTAAAATGTTGTTTATGTGCTTTGAACTTGCACTTGTGTATTGGAAAGGGATAGAGACCTGGAAACGAGATGTTAAAGAACCAGAAAGGTTTGTGTTCAGTTCTGAGGTCACAGACTGGGGGGCTGCTGCCTGCCCAGCTCCGTTCTGCAGACTGTGCGGCCCGCACAACGTCCAGCTTCCCGTTTCCCTGGCCTCCAGCCTCTCTTACCTCTAGTTCCTGCACAGAAACATAATTGCCTTTCTAAAGAGAATATGTAATTCGAATCTTAGTTTCTTTTTCTTAACAACATAAAAATTTTAATGATTATTTTTAAAAAGTTACCATTAAAAAAAACAACATTAACAAGCCATGGACTAGAAGAATGTGATTTGCAACACATAGAACCCCTTTAGAACGGGTGGGTATTTTCATGTTAGGGGTGCAATCCCAATTTCGTAAACAAGAAAAATCCCATTTTAATGTCTGTTTTCATTATACATATGTATGGGTCTATAATAACAAACGTCCATCCATTGTTATTATAATGAGAACGGTTTGCATGACATCCATGTAACCTGGCAGCCAAGGAGAGTGGACTGGAATGCGCATGTGTGAACAATGATGACTTCACTGTACTAGTCAGTGGGGGTGGTAGATGCTGTTGAGTGAGCATGTGTACTGTGTGGCCGTCACATTAAAAATGAGCATGTAAAGCAATGGATCTGCATCAAATTTTGCATTAAGCTTGAACATTTCCTCTGTAGAAACTGTTTGAATGATTCAGAAGGCCACAGCTATGGACAATTGGTGATTGGTAGTATGTATGGCTGGATACTTTCTGGACAGGCCTTGTATGCATGTTTTAAAATTTACATAAATCAACTTTAGTTTCTTCAAGTCCACTTCTTTCCCCATTTCTCTATCTCTCTCCATCTTTCCTGCAGCAGCAGGAAGCTATAAACTGCAGTGGCCCTTGTCGTTTCTAGCAGTGGTAGCAGTGGGTTACCGGCAGTGCCTGCCAGGATTTACAAGCCCAAGGGTGGTGGGTGGTTCTAGGAGAAGCAGTTGCGGTAGCTGTAATAAGCTCCACCTCCACCATCAGCAGAGAATACTCTCCTTGGCTCGTCAATACCATCTCCTCTTTTTTCTTCGTCAGTCCTGAGAATTTCCTGTAGTTTCTAGTCTCTACATTACCCCAGCTTCCTAACAATTACCCTCTTTGAAAAACACAGTGTGATTTCTGTTTTGCTCATTGGACCTTGATTGATTCAAGGTCCCATCATCCTGTGGGTGTAGATGGGTCAGAGCAACAATAATCATGCAAAATTTGTTCTCCCCATCATCTCCTCTCACAGACCTTCGCCACCTGCAATGTCCCTCTCACTCAAGTGCAATAAGTCCTCAGGAAGATAGATACCCCGGGTGCCAGTTCGTCTGAGCATTGCCATGTTTCTCGGGCACCTGCTGTCTCTTGTCACTTATTGCAGTCTTTGTCACTGCTCCGCGGCAGCCTTCCTGGGCAGCACCCTGTGTGCCAAGGCACTCCCCGTGCTCCTCTCCGTTCCTCATCACATCGTCTCACCAGGGGCCGACACAGCATGACTCGTGTCATTGAAAATCAGACTCCTTTATCGAAATAACTCCTTCTGCTGTGGTCTAAATGCCCCTTGTTAGTTATAATGCAAGCTGGGCTGCGTAACAGAAAGATCCTCACACATGGTGGCTTTAGCGTGAGAGAAGTTTATTTCTGTTGACATATTTTCTAGAAATGAGCAGCCCAGGGCTGCTCCCCCACCTTGATGGGCTAGCTCTGCCATTCTCAATACATGGCTTTGATCTTTGTGTTCAGGATGGATACCCTATTGTTGCCATTTCCCAGACAGGGGAAAAGGAAGAGAATGCCCAAGGCAAAGCGCTTCCCTTAAGGAGATGATTGGATGTTATTATAGACACACTTCTGCCTGCATCACATTAGCTGGATGAATTCATGGGACTACTCCCTACTACGGCAGAGGCTGGGAAATTCATCTCCAAATGAACAGCCAAAAGCCGAGTTGAAACTTGGGTTTGAGGACCCAGGTGCAAATGTGAGGGTCATGGTCTGAACCACCATGGCTGCGGAGAGGCTAGGGGAGCTGGTCCCCAACACATGCTCTGCTCACCAAACCATGAGCCATACTCCATCCACCTTCTCCGCGGCAAAGCTCTCTCTGCTTGTCAGCTGTGGGTCCACAGGGCTGTCGCTGCTCCAGGAGGCACTTTTTTCTCATTTGTACAAGGTGACTATTTAGGCTGGTGGCAGTCGTAGGAATTCTTAATGAAATGTATTAGCAATCTGTGCCACACATTTTCTTACTACAGGGTTCATGTCTAGTCCATGGGGCTGGAGACTGTAGAGGGAAGTTGGGAGTGGACAACACCCTTTCCCGCCAGTGTTCTCTTCTGTGTGAGTACCACACCAACATCTTCCTGCTTTAACCCCAAACAGAAACTTTAATAAAAATCACCTCGTAGATGGACTGCCTGTCATATCATCCCCGCTATTTCATGTATCTCCTTTATCCTCAGAAGTATGGCAGAATTATTATAACTTAGCTGTCATACACAAGGAAACTGAGACCCAGAGATATTAGGTAACTTGCTCCAGGTCACACAGCTTCCATGCGGTTAGATATGAATTTGGTCCCAGATCTGTCTGACTCCAAAGCGATCGCTTATTTAGTATAGCCCACTGCTTATTAAGTTACAAGCTCTGGTACCTTGTGATAAAAAATGAACTACTTATAATTTGAACCCTTTTTAAAAGAGAAGTTCCAGGAAACAGGACATCACCAGGGCCACACTGTCATTGTGGTTTACACTTCCCATGAACTCTTTCCAATAAACATTTCAGTTAAATTTAATAAAGTAGTTAATAAAGCCATAAAGGTTAATTACTAGTTAAGGGGAAAAAATATGACTTCACTTTGGTGAACACGTGAAAAATGAATCAACTTCATTTTGCCGTTAACCCAGGATTATACAGGTAATAAAGCATGATTATGGATTTAACATGTTAATTCCCAGAGGATTTAATAGCAGAGCTGCAAAATATATGACCAATCGCTAACCCATCTGACAAGCCTTCAGACAGCACTAATCAAGATTAAATCACTTGGCCCACACGTGGATGCAATATATCTTTCAAGACAAAATGACAGGAATTTTTCACCATGGAGTTACTATAAATGCCTGGTGACGGGATGAAAAATAGAGAAGGGAAACACGGGGACACAGTCTGTGATCTCAGCCCGACACCTCCCTTTGGTAGCTGTGTTTTGAAGAAGTTAGCCTTTACCTTTTTTTCATCATTTTAAGATCCTCTCGAGGATAGTATTGCTGGCTTTAATGGTTCATAATTTACCTGTAATCCGTAGAATAAAACAAAGCATCTTTCACATTTCTTAAAATATTTTGCCTTTCAAAAAATAGACCACTGGCAGAGCCAGCCCTTTGTAGCACTAACATTCTGTAGTTCAACCAGTCTTTCTAGTTCATTTAGTTCCTAAGAAGGGCAGTTCTAAATAGTACAAGATTTTCTTTATCATCAATTGTACCACTCAGTAGCCATAAATAAGAAGTGGTGTATTCTTTTTATTACTTGAAAGTCAAGAACAGGGATCTGAAAATTATGGACCTTGGGTCAAATCTGGCCCACCAATTGTTTTTTGTAAATAAAGATTTATTGGTATATACCTACACTCTTTTATTTATTATCGTCTTTGGCTCATTTCATGCTACAGTGGCAGATATTACCAGTCATTACAGAGACTGCATTGCCACAAAGCCTAAAATATTTACTATCTTTAGAGAAAAAGTTTGCTGATTGCTTATCAAGAGATTTTTTTTTTGAATTTTAATTTAACTGAAACATGGTTATTTTTAGAACCCTCTATTTCTCCCATTCATATAATTAGTTTCAGACTTTTGTTCCCAATTTTCTAGAGTCTCACATCAAAACTGCTCCCCAGCTCACGTCATGGTGGTAAGAATTAAATATTGGGAGCATGCACTTCCCATATTTAGCATATAGAAGCTAAAAATAGAAATTCATTGCCTCTGTGTTTCTCCAACATGCTGTTGTTGCTGTTTCGACAGGAGACAGCCCAGTGCAATGATTAAGAGCAGGAACACTGGCTCTGTTGTGCTTGGATGGAGAGCCCAGCTCTGCCCCTATTACACGTGTAACCTTGGGCGAGTTCCCTAGGTTCTGTGCTTAGGTTTCTTAACCTGTTAAACAAGAATCATAATAATATACGTTCCTCAAAGGGTTCTTAGTGAGATCAAAAGAAGTAACACAAGCAATATATTTGGAATAGTGCTTGGCACTGTTATCGAGCTTATATACCAGTGTCAGCCTCCACTACCACCACCACTCTCATCATCATCATTACCATCCTCAAAAGAGCTTAAATCTTATAGGAAGGGGTTAGCCCATTTCCTACTGGTTAAACAAATGAATTTACTTTAGATAAGTGTGAAGTGTAGGGTTGTTAAATCTAAGCAGACTTTTGTTGAAGTCAAGCTCCATCACCTTCTACTTTTTAAATCTCAGATAATTCATTTAACTTCCCGCGTCTCAGTTTCCACACATGTAATGTGGAGCTAACAAGACAGACCTGTCTGTGAGTTGAGGACTAAACTGGCTAACGTGTATGAAGGCTGCTGGCGCCCCACCAACACGTGGCATGTGCTCAGTAGTTGCTGGTTTCTCCTTTCCTCTGCCTCGCTGTTTCTTTTATGGTAGCCTGGCCCTCCTGGGGGTCCTATTTCCTGTTTGTTGGTGCTCAAAATCCCAATCATGCTCCCCACATTACAATAGCCCATTTGCTCTACCTTGTTCTCTGCCTCTTCAATTCTTGTGGTGGGTCAATTCCTATGTCCAAACCCACCTGTGTCCTCTCATATGCCAAGTCTTTAATAACAACAACAAAAACAACAACAGCAACAAATGATAGCAAATAACAAATATACATACAAATATATCATCATTATTTAGCACTGTGTGCCACACAACATTTTAAGCATTTTACATGTGTTGACTGCTCATAAAAACCCTTTGAACCAGGTACTATTATTATGCTCATTTATAGATGAGGAAATTGAGGGAAATGTGTTTTAGAGTAACTTGCTCAAGGCCACATGGCCAGTAAGCAAAGAATAAGGCTTTGAATCCAAACAGCCTGGCTCTGGGGTCTGTGCTTTTAGCCAGTAATCTGTACTGCTTCTTTAAATACTTTTTAAAAATGATCTGGTTGAACTTGTGTTTCTTAAGGCTTTCTTTGTTTGATTAGAGTTTAGTCCTAATGGACTTCATAAACATACCCTACCAGTGAATTGCTGCCTGTGAATTAACATTTGTGTGTGCTCTATGTGTAGAATAAATAGTCTGTCTCCTTCTTGCACATATACGAGGTCTATCTGGGAAAATGTCCAGCCATTGTTAACATAAAAAGAATGGTTTGTGCAACATCCTTGTAACCTGGCAGCCAAGCAGGGTGGACTGGAATGCACGGATGGGCATGAACAATAACTTCACTGCACTAATCAGTGGGGACAGTAGATGCCAAATAGTGAGTATGTGTACTGTGTGGCCGTCACATTCGCAATGACTGAGTAGAGCAACAGAACTGCATCAGATTTTGCATTAAGCTTGAACATGTCCTCTGTGGAAACTGTTCAAATGATTCAGAAGGCTGCAGCTATAGGCAACTGGTCATTGGCAACTACATCACCACAATGTGCCTGCTAATGTATCATGTCTCATGCAGAGATTTTTGACAAAAAATCAAATCACCCAGGTGACTCAGCACCCCTACAGCCCACATTTGGTGGCCTGTGACTTCTGGCTTTTGGTGGCCCAAAACTAAAATCACCTTTGACAGGGAAGAGATTTCAGACCATCAGTAAGATTCAGGAAAATATGACGGGGCAGCTGATGGCAATTGGAAGAAATGTGTGAGGTCCCAAGGTGCTTACTTTGAAGTGGACTGAATCATCACTGCCCTATGCACAAGGTTTTTTGTATCTTCTTCAATAAATGTCTCTATTTTTTCATATTACCCAGCTGGATACTTTCCTTCATATGTATGTTATATAGTCTGTTTCTTTCTCTCTCTTTCTTTCTTTCTTTCTTTCTTTCTTTCTTTCTTTCTTTCTTTCTTTCTTTCTTTCTTTCTTTCTTTTTTCTTTCCTTCTTCCTTCCTTCCTTCCTTCCTTCCTTCCTTCCTTCCTTCCTTCCTTCCTTCCTTCCTTCCTTCTTTCTTTCTTTCTTTCTTTCTTTCTTTCTTTCTTTCTTTCTTTCTTTCTTTCTTCTATCTATATCTATCTATCTATCTATCTATCTATCTATCTATCTATCTATCATCTATCTAACCTACCTACCTTTATTTCTACAGAGGGACTCATGTAACTGTTTATAAATAATGAATAATTATATGGATTTTGTTCATACTACCTCAGTTTCTTCTGTTCAACCTAAAATCTTGTTTATTATAGTCACAATTCTTGGCTAGTACATGATAGCAGACATGTATTTAAAATTTTGAATAAAAGCCTAATTCCTAGCTGGAGTTCAGCCCCACAACCATTATTTTAAAGAAGTGCTTCTCAAACTAATATGCACACGAGTCACTGGGGATAATGTTAAAGTGACAAGTCTGATTCAGGTTGGAGACTCAGATTCCGAATTTCTGTCAAGTAGCAAGTATCATTTAATGTAGTAGGTTGGCGATTTTATATTAACACATAAGCGATTGTATAAGGGCATCCTATAGAATCTCCTTAGGATTTACCTTCTTTGGGCACACTTGGCTTTTAGTTTCTATACAGAAGTGTGCGTCGAATGGATCATATTGTATTTCATGGCAGGGACCCTGCTTGAGTTACTTTTTTCTACTGATGGCTCTTTCGACTGGTGATCCTATTCAACTCATATCTAAAATGTTGTGCTGTATCCTTTATCATTTATTTTCCCATTGAGTGTTCACTAAGCCCCTGCTATGCACCAGCCTGGTCCTTGTCTTAAAGAAGCTCTCATTCTTGGGGCAGGATGAAGGGAAGCATGGCTTCAGACATACAGGATAAAAAATCAAAATGAGTATTTTAGGTATTACAGTAGAAGTTGGTTTGTGGGCACAAAAGAAGTAATTGTTCACTTCCAACAGCTTGACATTTGGGAAAATATCCAACATGGCTTCAAAGAGAAGGTGTTCTTGAATGGATTCTAGGAAGCCAGTGTTGTCTCAACAGCAGTGGGGCCAGGAACATTCTAAGTTTAGAAGTCAGCATGAAGCTGACAGTGGCCTCGCGGGATTGAGGAAACAATATCCCACTGATAGCACTGCACACGAGTGCTTGACCACATTTGGGAACAAAATAGCAAAGAACTTGTTTCCGTCAGCTGTAGAACCCAAGGAAGCATTAAAGGGTTAAGTGGGGAGTTGCTGATCAGTCTTAAATCAACAATTAGGCCTTCGCACCTGTTCCTTGCCTGTTTTAACATCAGACACTATATTTATGCTGAAGTGTGGTACCTATTCTTCTGAGTTCTTGGTAAATAAATGCATATGCGGAATCTTCATATTTCAAAATGTTTTTGCATAGTATTTGGTACATAAAAATAATATTCATAGCATATTTGTTTGTTATGTAGCCTCACATAAAAATGTACCTGTCAGCTCCTTAAGCAGCTTTACAGTTGAATGTTACTGAAACTGTTAAAGCTGCCTGTGCTCTGAAGCTGTATAACTTACACTAACACATGACATATCAGTGAGACAAAAGTGCATATGACAGGGTTTTCAAACAGTGTCCCTAACTTTTACTTTGGGTTACGTAATACTATAATAAAATTTGTTATCAGAACTTAGCCATCCAATACTTCTTGTAGCTCAGTAGTCACTTTGAAGTGACTAACACACACACACACAAAATAAAAAATGTATAGAATTTAGACATGAAAAGAAATCTAAAAAATCCTTCAGCAGAGTATTGCCAAATCCAAATTGCCTTATAGGCTAGTAAACAATTTAAATGCAATGTAGAAGCCAATAGTGGGATTAAAAAGAAGGGAAAAAAGCTAGGTGAGTGTGAAAGATGAGTCCAGCCAAAACCACTGCCTTGAGGTATGAGAAGATTCTGAGGTAAGGCAGTGATACTGTTTTATGGGACACCAGGTTATGGGTCAATCCATTTCATTTTATGCAGCTGAAAACTGAATTGTAGAGACAGTAACTTATCCAAGATCATGCAGTTCACTAGTACCAGACCAATTAGAGGAAATGTGTTTATTGAATACTATATGGAAGACACTGCAGTAATTGTTTTGAAGAGACTGTATTTGTCTAAGGCCGAGAGGCTGCAGTCTATTCTACTGACAGAAGATGATGTGTGCAAGTACAAGGATGTGCGTATCTATGTTCTTGTGTGTGACATGTGTGTACATATTGTATGTCTTTGTGTGCTCTTTTAGGACAAAACAATCTAGGAATGGACAGGGGCCACAGAGTCCTTATAGACAAGACTTAAGAATTCGGACTATATTCTCTATATACCAGGGGAGCAATGCAGAATTTTAGGCAGGAAAATGAGATGAATAAGTGTGTATACTAGAATGCCTGCAGCAGTGTGGATGATGATCTGGGGAGAGAGCCCGGAGGCAGGAAAACCAGGTAGGAGCAGTGAGCACACATGGAAGCCCTTCCTAAGCAGTAGCTGTGGGGATTAATAAATACACATTTGCTAAAATATGCATGACAGAAAGATATAAGCATTAACAACCCATTTTTTAAAATATTCACACCTGACAATGACTTCTGTACCTTTGGAAGCCTCATTTCTCCTTACTTGCCTATCATTAGCTAAGGAAATGTACCTCCAGAAGTGTCAGCCCAAGCAGCATTGGAGTGCGGGGAGGTGTGAAACCTGACCCTGGGCTTCAACGTTTCTGCTGACCCACAGGCGGCAGATGATACTGTGTGAACTGAAGCACGTGGGTTGAAAATAATTCACCTGCCTCCTCCCATTTGGCCGCGATGAACCCCATTGCCATCAAAAGGACACTCCAGGGTGCACTCAGGAAAGAGGAGTTGGTTTTTATCCTTATAAATACGTAGAAGCAATCCTTTAACACCTTGCCCTGCATGCTTATCTTCGTATTCTGGGTTTTGAATGAAAAAGTACTCTCAGGAGCAAAGACAACTTGGTGAGTAAGGGTCACAGTTAGACCCTGAAGTCAGACCTGAAGAGCTCAGTCAACCATAATAAACTACGTAAACACAAAGCACTGGCAGTTAGACCTACAGTTTGGCTCTTGGCTCTGTTGCTTGTTACAATATAATCTCTTTGAAGTTTGCTTTTATCATTGAAAATAGAGGCATAATTAAACCAACCTATTCATTTGCTGTGGAGATACAATAACATAGTGTATGTAAATATGTTCACCACAGAGTATGAAAGATTGATAATTGAATGAAAAGAACAAAAAAAAAAGTGGGCAGTGTCAAGTTGGGTTTAAGAGCAGTGACTGGAGTTGGGGCCATCTGGGTTTGAAGCAAGGCTGCAATACCTACCAGCTTTGTGTCCCTCGGCAAGTAACCTCAGTGCGTCTCAGTTTCCTTCATCCGTTAAACGAGCCTTTAAACAATGCCTCACAGAGCCCCAGTGCTGCGTGTGTGTCTCACAGAGAGTAAACTTGCAGTATGAATTACTGTTACTGTTTATCCTTGAATTGTTTTTCTCTTTCTCATCCAAGAAAAGTTGTTGCACTGTTTAAAGGTATGGCATTTTTGTTTCACTAGCAAATTTCTGTGACTCTTTAATGAACCTTGGAATCTTTGAGTTTTAATGTGAATTTATAAGACATCCAGATTCCCTCTTTATTGAGATCCAGCTAAGCATGAGCACTTCCAAGGATGAGAGCTCCTTCCCACCACCAGCCTCTTGTTTTACCATATGTCCACGCTGAAAGGGACCATGTGAGCACCTGGATAGGACAGGCTTTCTCTGATTAAGCAAAAATTGCCTCCCTGTAACTTTCTCCTTCAGTGAAGAAGCACAGTTCATTTTCCAAATCATTCAGAGAAATGTACTTTCCTAGAGAACATCTACCCATGTTTTTGAAGATATTTAGTTGCCCATTTTGGTTTTCTCTACCCAGAGACATGGTCTACATCTCTGAAGGCAGCCCAACACCATTGACTCATAAATGCACTTTTGACTCCAGTGAGAGTTTTACTTTCTTTTTTAATGTTAACTATTGTTAAGTTGGGTGACTTTGGGCCACTACAGTTGATTTCCTTTTTCTAATTCCAGGGCTTTAATATATTCCAATGAATTTTTACCATGAAAGGTTTAGCTCATGGTTGATACTTAACTGCTAATCTAACTTGATGAAAGTGTAGAGACTATATGTGTGTGTGTGTGTGTGTGTGTGTACATACACACATATTGATATATATATCAATGTACATCGCTGAATGTACTGAAGCATTTTTTTTTTGTTACACAGGTTTTCTAAGAGTTCTGAAAAAAGTCATGATTTTTGAAAGGCAGTTATTAAAACAAAATGTTACTTAAAATATATAAATTAGAATTTTGAGTCCTGTGCTATGCGTAGGTGCTGGGTGACTGCCGTGGGCCCAGAGAAGCCAGGATTCATTCCTGTTCACAACTTGGTGTCCACCTCCTTTCTCAGTGTGGCTCTCTGAATTTCTCAGTTACACTGAAGGGAAAGTGCTGGAAAATTTTTTTTCTTTTCTTTTTCAAGTTGTTCATTTTTCATGATAGCCCTTGTGTACACATTTACCTGGAAAACTCCTGCTCACTCTTCAAGAGCGTTCTCATGTGTCATCACCTCTCCAAGAAGCCTTCAGGGACCTCCCGAGGGAGTCATTGCTCACTGTCTACTCTCTCACAGACATGTATTGTCCTACTCCACAGGGAACTGCTTGATGGTGAGTTATTGGAAATCCCAGTTTAACAAGAGTAGAGAGGTATTGACTCATGAAAATCCAAAGAAGGGTTAAAAAAATAAGACCTGTGAAGAGCAAAAAAAAGCTCAAGTTTTAGAAAATCCAGGTCCTGAATCCAAGATTCTCTCCTTATGATTTACCTTGCTTTTCTTTGTTAGCTTTCTCCTCTCTTGCCTCAAACTGACTCCTCACAGATTGAGAAATATGACTCTAAACAGTAACCAAGCTCTAAATTTTTTACCAACTGCCGTTAGGGAGGGAGAATGACTGTTTTCATCATAACAAGGTTGAGAAATCCCAGGGAAGTACAGTGGTATCTTGGTACTTGTCATTAATTTGTTATGATGAGTGGCAAGCAAGCCACGATTGATGACACGTTTTCTCTTGAAGGGCGGTGTCTAATGTCAAGCAAACACGGAGTGCTGAAACATTTTCTCTCATCAAAATGCAATGAGTACCAGGTCGGACAAGTTCTGAAGCCAACGAGTACTGAGGTACCACTGTATTCTGATTTGACCACCACTGGGCTCATCAATAATGTGACCAGCACAAAATACTACAATTAGCTTCTCTTAGGTGTGGTCACCACCACTGGATGAGGTTACAGTGGGTAGGGAATCAGCGTTACCTAACAACATGTCATCTTTGGATGAAGATACCTAGGTGTCAGAGTATGTGAGGGCACGGTTTTCAGGGTAGGGAGATAGGGAGGTAATGCTAACTATCCTGTTGATGTTCATTTTTCCCATTTATTTGCATCTTTTTCAAAATTACATTGTGAAATCCTTGAAGACAACAAACTACATCTTAAGATAGTGAGCATACCATTTTATTTTCCAGGTCTGGAATTCATATATATATATATATAAATACCTGTGTGCTTAGTAATACTTAATATTCACAACATGTTAAGTAACATATGCTCCTATTGTTAGTATAGTCTCTGGGGTGTTTGCAACTTTTGGCAGCCAATCTCCACAGTTAAATCTGGGAACCAAAAAAAGAGTTAAATATTTTAAGAATTCAGTTCATAAGGCAAGAATCAGATAGAAATAATACTTATCAGTATACATGATCAATTAAATAATATGCATTCATCTCCAAAAGAAGCCTTTAATTTAATCATCAGGTTTTTATTTCCATTAACGAAGTGATGGGATGAATTTTTTAGTCATCTGTTTTGGGTTCTATTGATACTTTCACAGATCCTTGGTGATTAGTTGGGTAAACTGATTTGACTTTCCAAACAACTTGCACCTCTGCGTTTCTGGCACTATTTGTTCATTCTCTGCCCACAATGTTTCTGAAGACTGCAACTGTTTTTTGTTTGGATTTGCCGCTGCAGGAAGGTACACACTCAGAAAGACTACTCACTCCCCTAACAGCATGCCCATCCCCCTCTTCATCACTGAGTTCCTCAGTGGTTTGTTTATCCGGACACTGGCAGTTGTTTTTGTGCCTAACTGCTGTGGTGTTTTGCTTCCTCTCTTGTTTGCTTGGGGACATCTGTATTCCTCACTCTGTGGACATGTGGGACTGTTACAATGGCTTCCAGCTTGGGAAGCACCTTCCCTTTTAGAAGGACACGTGGGCTTCTTCCCACCCATTGAGGGAAGCTGCGTGTATTGGACTGTGGCCCTCCCATGGTTTGATTCATAGCCATGCACATTGTTTTCTTTTGAGGGTTCACAGTGTATATTCTCTGTGAAACATTCACTTCTGTGGTTTCCTCTCAGGGGGAGATTACTTGATTCCCTGCCTACAGATCTCTTTGTAAATTCAACACAGCAAGATTTAGACCTTCGAGTACTGGACCTGGATCGTCTTTGGAGTCTTCTGCTGGAGTGTGAACCAACTTCTGCCAATTGGGAGGACTGTCTGCATGCCATCTTCTTTTTCCTAAAAGAGCTCAGCTTCCTACCATGTCTCTCAGAAGAAAGGGCATTTTCTAAAATGCAGCTCCAAGAAGGGTCCCTCTTTCTGGATTTGCAACTTAGCAAGGATCTTTCTCTGGGCAATTGCCTTTGAGAGGTCTTTGGTGAAGAATCCGAGTATCTGTTATTTTCTGCTTCTTTTTTCTGGGCACTCATATGCTGGCCAGGGCTTAAAACCTTTCCTTCTCTTAGACTGTTTTTCCTTTGCTTCTCCTGATGGAAAACTGCTGGGGAACTGAAGGTGCATGCAGCTGTTTCTCCCTCTCCCAGGTCCTGGACCTGGCCAGGAAGCAACTTTATCCTTTCCATCTTCCTCTCATGCACATTTTGTTTGCAAATCTGTAAGCCTGAGCCCCTTTCCCTTGGTATAGCCCAGTTCAGGAGCATGGGATCAGTAGAAATTATGCCTTTATGATCACCTGATTCTGGTTTGTCTTTGCTCTGAACATGGATTTTGCTCGCTGTTTTATGATGGACAAGTGGGATTTCAGATCCCTTCAAGGAAGAGTTACCATTTGGAAACCGTTTCAAACTTGACAGAGGCCTCTGCTCATTATTCCACTGGCTAGGGGTGTTTTTAGACTCCTTTGTAACATGTTGAGAGACCAGCAAAGCCTGATCCTTAGGCAAAGGTAAAACAGGAGCAAATGCCATGGATTTCTTTTTTACCCATGGTGAAACAGGACATTGATAGATGGCTCGTTGGTCATAGGTCTCCATGTTATACGGTGAATGGACAAAGCTGATGAACTCATGCAGAAAATGGTAGGTGTATCGATGGAGATAAGGTTCCAGGAGGTAAATAAAGGACTCACTGTCCAGATCGTATTCTGTCATGTGATGGAGAATGTTGCTTAGGATGTTCTTCACTGTGTAGCCGTAATCTCCGTACACAGCGGTCAGTTCCCGTTTCAGCCAGGGGACCAGCCGGTGGAGGCGACCAGGGTTTCTCTTGAAATAATTAGCCAAAAAGGGCTTTACAAATCTGTAACCTCGGACGTGGGTCACCCACATTCCAGAATAATACAGAGCTCTTCTGAACGCCCTCACCACTTGATCTCTGAAGTGGCCCACGGATGTGGAGTCTGGTGGAAACTTCCACTGATCCCCAAACTCCCTCACTAATTCTTCGACAGTCAGCTCTCTCAGAGGTCTGATGCTCCTTGCCATGCCCTCTGGGCTCAGACTGAAAAGACTGTCTTGAGAAGACCCGACATAGCTTCCCTCGTCTGAGGAAAGACACACTGAGTCTTTTTTGTTGTCGGTTTGTGGCCTGGGGAAACCATGATGGGCATGAAAGCATGGCATGCTGGAAGAAGGCTTGGATTTCCTTCTTGGTCCTGAGCATGAAGAGTCTGTATCACTATGGTTGGAACGAGGACCACCATCCGACTCAGTGTGAGTGCACCCCAAGCAGGCAGAGCACTCACAGTCAGGGGAGAAATCTGATGCCATTTCAGTCATGTTTGAGAAAAATTGGCTAAAATCAATTCCTCAACTGGCATGAAAACTATCTATTAAAACGCATTCCACGCAAACTTCTGTACTGTTTGTCTCCATGGAAAAAATTCTAGAATAAAGGTAAGAAACAAACTATTCCCTCAAATTAATGATAATGGGCTCAATAAAACCCAGTGCAGACAAGGCAATAAGGATTCGGGCACAGCGATTTTCTCTTTTTAGCTCAAATTAGTTGTAGCAAACTCTGAAAAGCAAGTAAGTAAACAAGAAGTAAACATCAGTATTGAAGTATCGTATCCTTTAACCTAGAGATTCTTACTCTAGAGATTTCATTTATACATACAAATCTGCAAACACACGTGTTGATTTTCTTTTGTAATAACAAAAAACTGAAAACAACCTAAATATCCATCAGTAGGGAACTTGTTAAATAAATGATGGCATATCCATAGTGACTAATATTCTGTAGATATTTTTTAAAAAGAAGCAACTCTAATATGAGAAAGATGGCTGAATATATTGTTAACTTAAAAAGTTAGTTTATAGACTATTACAAAATATTAAAGAATTACCAATTTCAGGCCCTATTCTACTAAACTAGAAACCTTGAAGAATGCCACTAGGAATCACTAGGGCTTTAACAAAATAATACTAGCTATAATTGCCAATATAGATAACTTTAAATATATATATTTTAAGAGGAAATGAATGAAATTCTAAGGGTTGAAACATTAAAAATAATAGGAATCCAGAGAGGAAAGTGAACTCTGCTGTTACTTAAGTTGTCCACATCAGGTACCCTGAGCCTCAGTTCTGATAGACAGGGGATGAAGAATGAGTTCTGTCCAAAGTTGAACGTCTCATGGGAAGGCCCTGTGTGTATCTGTGTATCCAAACGTCTACATTTCTCACTGAAAAGGTGAATTTGAGAAAATAATCACCCACCCAGGAGTCAGCAAGAAATCCTAGCTAAAATTTTGTAACCAGAGACAAGTATGTCTGCCACCTAAATTCAAACCATCAGTTTTCCTAAAAACCTCCAGAGGCTCATTTATTTTGAGGTTGGTAGAGACTTCAGGCAACTGGCAGAGACAAACACACATTCTCCCCTGGAGAAATACGATTTAGACCCAGGTTTCCTGACAGATTTTCTCAAAGTAAGTTAACAATCAAAAATCACTAACAAGAAATAAGCCATCATAAGCATGATTCCACAGAAGTAATAGCAAATTTGGCTCCTCAGAGAATCAGAAAATAAAACGTGTACACAGGATGCGCAAAATTTTCATTTCTTGAGATTTCAAGCTACCCTTTCAAGTGGTAATACTTCCACGAAGTCTTCATTCTTCTTAAAAAGCAAAAAGACAGAAATTACGTTTTGTAGCCAATTTACCTCCTAGAGCATCTCCATGTGCCCACACTCATCGATCCTCAGCGGGGTTGTCCGGTGGTTGGGGACCACCTCTGGTTTGTTTGCCTTAGCAACGGAATTTAGAACACCAGGAGGCTCCGCTGCGGACTGGAAAGGGACCGCTCCAAGTTTCCCATGAAGCCTGGCCCCTTCTCTTTCCCAGCAGTGTCCCAAGTGACTTGAAGCCGCAAGCCCTGAACAAGGCAGGGTTCAGATCCATGACACAGAGGTTGCCGGAGCTCTTCAATTTTCTAATAGACCATTCAGAGCCAACACTGCAACAAGGGGCTGAGTCAGAAAAGAACAGGAGCGATAGTTGGAAGAGAGGTTTGCCTGGTGAATAAATTCTCCAGAGGGGAACTAGTCTAATATTAATATTTGAATTTAAGTTATTTAGTAGGAACGTTATCCCTTTCTCGTTAAATGCAAGATGTGAATAAACCATGAGCATGCACTCAGGGTGGTTAATCATCTTAGTTGTTTGTGTAACAAATTTTTGGACCAAAATTATTTAAAATTTTTGACCAAAATTATTAAAGTGTATTATTTGGAGAAGGGCTTTATTCATTATGGCTAAATACAGGTTAATACAAACAGCACATTTGGAAGGTCATTCAAAATATTTTTCTTTTTTCTTTTGCTTTACTCACTGTTACGCACTTTTAAAGTTTAATCATGTGTATACCAAGGTTATCAACCTTTCTCAGATCCAGGATGAAACTAATTTAACTCATGGGATATTTGGGGCACTTAGATGAACTATTTTGTGTTACTGCTTGGTACCTAATAGTTCAACAGAACATTCATTTTAGTATTATTTTGAGTAGATTTCACTCTGAATTCCCAAGATAGTGCATCACCTTTAAAATGTGTTTTGTGTGATTTTTGTAACCCAAAATAACACTATTTCTGATACCCTTGTAACTGGAGGACAATATAGAACCACATAATCCCTTAACCTTCGTACCCAGGTCAGCATTACATAGAGGAAAAGACAGTACAGACATGAGTTCTGTTCTGTTCTACTATTACCCTGGACAAGTTCACACATGCTTCCTCAGTCTCAGTTTACTCAGCCGTGAAATGAAGCTTTAAAAAACTCAGAGGAGATGATAGACGTAAGAACTACGATGCACTAAAATACAACATTTCTTAGTAACAGGGTGCCCTCGAGAGATAATCCCACCTGTGCACTGGGCGGAGCACAGCGAGTGTGCTCAGTACAGACCTGTTGAAAGGGAAGGAGGCGATGACCGCAGGGAAGAAGGCAGAGCGTGAGAGAGGCCACGCAAGTTCCTCTTTCAGACGTTTATATTTTAAGTGTGTCTCTCCATTTTTTTTCTGCCACCAATTTCTTCCTTTCTTTTTCTCCTTATTTTCACTCTGTGTTCCTAAATACTCAAAACACTGAAGCAGCTTAGAAAGGAAGAGGTTGTTGAGAAACGGATGCCTCAGCATCTGAAGCCAGAACTTCCTATTTAGGAAGATAATAAATTGAGAAAGGCAGGATGGTGCTGCACAATTAATCTGATCATTAAGATCCAAGAGATCTGATCCTTGGTCTTCCCACCTAAGTCTTAAAGTAGCTGCTTGAAAATCTTGCTCTTCTGACGACTTCTCTGGCTCTAGAGAAGAGTTTCCCCACCTGAGTGCTATCAGGGGCAGATAATTCTTTGTTTTACCTTGTAGAATATCAAAGACCATCACTGGTATCTACCCACCAGATGTTAGTATCACCCCCTACCTAAGATGACAACCAGAAATGTCTCAGGATACATTAGGTGTTCCGTGGGGAGGCGAAATTGGCCCCTGTGTTGAAAACCATTGTTCTACAGTCTGTGACTGTTGTGTTCTGAGATAGGTTTCCTTACTGGGTCTAGAAGTAGCTCCACCAAGAAGCTGGAGTATGTGTACTCATGAGAAGAATCACATGTAAATTAGTTGAAAGGCACTGGGCTTTGAAGCCAGAAAGTCTGAGCTTGAATTTTGACTTTCTTCATTTGAATTTGTTTTTTATATGCTAATTTAGATAGCTTCTCTGAGTTTTATTTACATAATCTGTATTCTAGAGCAGGGAAGATTTTTTCATGGCATTTACCATCACTAAGATATGATACATTTATGTGTTTATTTGCTCTCTGCTCTTACTAGACTATAAGTCCCACGAGGAAAGAAGGGTGACGATTTTCATTTTTACACTACCATTCCCTCACTACTCAGAAAAAGTCTGGCACATTAAAAGAGCTCATATGTATTTTTTTAAATAAATTTTCCATAAGTAGTACAAAGTTTAATGTCTAGTATGTAGTATCAACAATTGCACGTACTGTTGATTCTCATTATTTGAGGTAGTTTTGTTCTAGAAGTCATCTCAAACACTGAATTTGCAAATTTTGAACCAGCACTCCTAGGAAACATTAGATTCCTTCAAGCCTCTGCTCACATTTTCATCTATTTAATAATACGTAACCTTGTTTCATTTGTGTCTGTTTAAAGACATATTGCTTAATATATACTTTTGATTCATTTATGTTGAACTCACAGCCAATAACACAGTAACTCATACCTGAATAAAGCTAATCGAACACGTGTATATTCTTTGTAAGGTGCGTCACAGTTTTCTCACACTTAGGAAAATAGCATTCCAGCGTTATGCTTGGAGGTCATTTTAAATAGCAAAGTCAATAAAGAAAGCACAAAAATGCAAAGTATATGGTGCCAAACAGACTGGGGAGAGGAAATCCGTTTATGGTGTAAGAACTGAAATACGAGGGCAGAGCATCACCTTGTTCAGCCTTGGCTGGCATGTATGAGTTTGGTGACCCAATTTTTTTCCCCATTCATTCCATGAATGACCACGAAAACGGTATGAGCATTGATGTTGTGGTTACAAGTGAATTTGGGGGAGTAGAAAAATTCACAAATACGGAATCCACACATAATGAGGATTGGTTACATTTGTGGGTAATGACAGTCTCTGCAAGGGGATACAAGAGAATTCTTACTGACTTATTTCTCAGGGAGAGTCATGAAATCTCACCCCAACCCTCATATTTTCCTCATATCTAACGACAGAACAGAGCCGCTCTCTCCGAGGTGTCCCCTTCACCGACACACAAGAGGAAACAGTGATGATGGTTTTCTGAGCGCATGCTTTGTTTCAGGTCTGTGTTCCTACAGTTTCTAATTCTTTACATATGTGGAGCTTTTCCTGCTACCTTTCTGTTATTAATTTCTGGTGCAATTCCACTGTGGTCTGACAGAATACTCTGTATGATTTCTTATCTTTCAAATTTGTTAAGGTGTGTTTTATGAGCCAGAATGTGTTCTATCTTGGTGAATGCTTCATGTGGACTCGAGGAGAATGCATATTTTGCTGTTGCTGAATATTCTATAAATGTCAATTAGATCAAGTTGATTGATAGTGTGGTTGAGGTCAACTATCTTCTTACTGATTTGCTGCCTGTTTTTTTCTACCCATTACTGGGAAAGTTGTGGTATTTAAGAGTCCGATTGTTACAGTGCATTTGCCCTTTTCTCCCTGCAGTTCTATCAGTTTGTGCTTCATGCAGTTTGATGCTCTGTTGTTGGGCGCATGTCTGCTTTGTTCGAAATTAATACAGCTACTTCGGCTTTCTTTTGATTAGTGTTAGTATGGTATACCATTCTTCATCCCTTTACTTTTAATCTAAGTCTTTATATTTAAAGTGAATTTTGTATAGACAACGTATAGTTGGGTCTTGTTTTTTTCTTTTTTTTTACCCACTCTGACAGTCTCTGTTTTTTGTTGGTGTATTTAGACCCTTCAGATTTAAAATGATTACCGATCTAGTTGCTTTAATGTCTGCCATGTTTTTTAACTGTTCTCTCTTTGTTACATTTGTTTTTTTGCTTCTTTTTGGTATTTCATTTGATTCTCACAAAAAACCCCATGAGGGAAGTAGCTCGGATTAATCCCCATTTAGAGACTGAGGAAATCAACACTACTGAAATTAAGTGATTTAATTAAGGTTACACAGGACAAAAATAACAAAAATAATTTGAAACTTGCCAATGTTCTTTACCTGATTAAACATTATCTCCTAAATGCCCAGTGATTGCAGCAATAAAACTGATAAAGCCTGCAAACCACGGAAAACTATGCCCTCAGAATCTCTAAACCCTGTCCGCCCCCCCAGTGATTCCGACTCTCCGAAACCAACCGGGAATGGAGGTGTTAAGAACCTCGAATCTTTGCTCTGGTTAACCCCAAACACCATGAATTCATAGCCAATTAATAATAAATTTTAACAAGGCTAGCACAAGAACAAGACTAAATGGGGGAAATTTTTTTGCTCCATTTATAGAGAAGAGAATTATCCATGAGAACCAGCCTAGCGTTATAGGGCGCCAGATTTCTTAAAGAGCAAGGAAAAAATTGAGCCCTATTCTCAAGCCAGGCTATTCAGTGTTATGTTCCCATTGACTGAGGTCATTTAAAATAAATTGTTACAACCTGGCTCCCAAATCACCATCTATTTTCCTATAAAAGTGCCTCTTTCTACTTCTGTGGGGAAGAGAAGAAAGACAAAACTGGACCTGGGCCCAAACCATAATTTTAGTAATTACTAAGCCAAGTGACTGCAGCCATAATTGAGTCATTCAAAGCCAAATGGTAGCAGTAATTAGTTTGTCGAATTAGAATAAAAGAGCATTATTGGAGGGAATAAGTGGAGTTGTGCTAAGGAGGCCTGAACTGTCAGCCATAGCATGGGAGACCCTTTCCAAACAGAGAAGGTCTTACTAGCATCGTGGTTCTTTTGTGTGACAGTGATGGATGTTCCTCGTTATAGATTATGGCCTTGTCACACTTAAGCTAATCTCTCTTCGTGTCTTCAGGCTCTGCTCATTCTCCCGGGCAGCAGTCATCATGGAGAGGCACCTGGAGAAACACAGAATCTATTTATCACACTTGTTTGGAGTGTACTAAGAGCAACTTCAAACCAAGCATGGATCCACACTTCAATCAGCTTTCACCTCTGTAGCATCATAAATAGTGTCAAGGGATGTATTGTTAAGAAGATGGATGGAAGGAGAGGGAGAAATCTATGTGAACTATGGGAGTCCGTGAACTCCACCCTCTTGTGACCACCTCAATGTGTATGAGATTTCAGCATGGTTTGAACTTTTCAGACGAGACTTTCAATTTCCTAGACATCTTTCAACTTCCTAGAGCTCACCCGCTTACTTGTGGACTGCCGTTTCAGCATGCCAGCTAAGGGAACAGAAGCCGCATTAGATTAGGAATGCAGAAGCAAGAGAGGCAGTGTTCCTGTCCAAAATCCCCTTTTTTTCCAACTCACCAACCACAGTCTGCACTCATTAACTATTTGTTTCACTACTGACATATTCTGTATTCCCTACTAGTTCTTGTTAAGTTCTATGTTCACTTCACTGAAACTGGTGAGTGCTGTCTCTGCCCACAAGTGAGTTTGTCTCAGTCTTTCTGAGGAACGTGCTTCCTTCCCAAAGTCATACATTTCCCAGGCTTCGCTAGCAATACAAATGACACTGCTGGCATTCTGTCATGGTAAGAGAGCCAAGCAGAAAGTAAATCTTTCAATGTCAGTGGATTCAGAGTTCTATCAATATTGGCATTCCTCCCCTTTTCTGAACATAATTAGTACCTATTTATTTTGAGTAATTTTTCATGTCATTTCCCTCAAAATGTCTTTTCTTTTGTGGATATACGTTATCAATTTCACACAGTGAGCTACAACATACTCAGCACTATTTATTTTCAATGTTTGTGTGCCTTTTTTTTATAAAAAGATTCTTTTCCTTATATTGATATGTCCTGTTACTTCCACACAATGGTTTTTTGAGTTGGTGTGTTTTACGGTTCTTACCAAATTTCCACTAGAATTGCCTAGTAAATATATAACTGGACTGCATATTAATAATCAAAAATGGTATGAAATCTAAGGTGCCAACAAAAGATGGGAAAGGGAGAGTCAGCAGATTATGACTAAAATCAAGAATTAAAGAAAAAATATTTCATTTGTATGTATCACTAAATTGATATTACTCATCAAACTAGTCACAAGTGTGTATTAAAACTTAAAAATTGTGGCCAAAGCTATGCTTAAAGACAAACTGATTCCTTTACAAGCTTTAATCAGAAAAAAGAGTGAACTATTAAACTATGTTTCTCCTTAGTTTAATCAAGAAACTAATCACCAATCAAGAAAGATTGATGAACTGATTTAAAAAAAAACAGAAGAGATGATATCAAAAAATAATAATAGTGAGTAAGAAAAGGATATTATCAAAAACAAGGAAGATATTTGAAACGTGAGAGAAAATGCAAGCCACAGCATTTTGCTCCCATAATTCCTTACATTGGTAAAGTGTGCGTATAAGACCACATGCCTGCAAGTGAGGCCACCTCAGTAAAGCAACCCCACTAACCTTAGACCGGATTTGCGGCAGACACCTGCTGTCTTTATGTCCTTCTCACCGCCTCCTGCCTCTCTGAAATGGAAACAAAGACAAGGGTTCTCTCTGGCCCACAGAGTCGGGAAGGGCTGGGCCTGGACTCCCCGCAGTGCACAGGCAGGAACTACCTCGGTTCCTGCGCTCTCTACACGGGGAACTCAAACCTGCTCCCCAGAAAATGGTCATTCTAGGCCGGGTAAAATAAAAATGATTTTTTTCTCCTTTTGCTGCTTCTGCCACAGCTCCCTAAGCTTAAAAAACAAAACAAAACAAACCAAAAGGAAGCTAAAAAGAAACTTTCACAATGTACTACATAGTTTTGGGGTACTTTTATTATTTCTATTCGATTTTTTAAACTCTCTCCTAGATTGCTTCTACCATGTCCTTTCAATCTAAAAGTCCCAGATCATAGACATTTAGAGCAGGAAGAGAGATCAGTCTTGGGATTGCTTGCATTTGTGTTTTTATGTATTCTCTTTCAGATTAGAGTGATGTTACCTCCATTTCTTTGTTGGCACAATCTTTCTCAGTTCTTCAGTGTGTAGCTCCTTTGATGGTCCTTTCCTGACCATTCGAGGTTGTTGCAGTGCCTTTCTCTATAATGCCCATAACTTGTGGTTTTATGCACAATATCATGAAGAAGCACTGGGGGTACCAGTTAAAGAACACAGTCTGGAGCCGGAAGCTCTGGGTGTGAGTCACAACAGCACTTGAAGGACGTGGGGCCTCTAGTGATCTGCATGACAGACACCTCATTTGTGAAAGGGGCACAATAGTGTCAGGGATTAAAAGGGTTAATGTGTGTACAGGGTTTAGAGTAGTGCCTGGCACTGAGTAATTGCTATAAATGTACTGATTATATTTTGGTGGCAGGCAGAAGAATTGCAAATTTATTTGTTTATCTCCTACTTGAGATTGTGAGCTCTTTGAGAACAGGATATGACATTCATTTGTTGAAAACATGAATAAGCACCTTCATCTTTCTAACAAATTCATTGAGACATAATTTGCATGCCATAAAATGCACTCATTTTAACCGTATAATTCAATCATTTTTAGTAAATGTACCAAGTCACACACCCAGCCCCACGATTTGGTTTTAGAGCATTTCTATCTCCTGTTAACTTGCAGTTAACACCCACTTCTATCACTGTTTTATGATTGAGGAAACTGACACCCAGAGAAATCATTTGACTTTCTTAAGGCTATAGAAATGACGTGAAAAACAGGTCTAGAACTCAAATCTCCTGGCATCCTCTACATCCAAACCCATTTCACTAAGCATGGCTCTCTGCCAGTGTAACTGAACAAAAATCCTGAGAACCAGGCTTTGCAATATCTTTCTGTGCCAACGACAATTTATTATCATTGCTGTTATTAGCATTTGATCATTACCATTGATGGGGATTATAACATGTAACTCATATGTAACTCGTGGTCTACCTCTCCCAGGGAGGATGTGGCGCAGACTATCTCCTTCCGGATGGAAGCTGTTACTCCTGCCAGGTGGCAGCTCCAGCCACATCTGAGTTCCAAATGTGCTCAAAGACTTTACTGGGAGGGCTGTGCCACTTTCAGTCTTAATGATTATTTACCTGGCTGCCAACTCAGCAGACTCAATCGGAATCCTAAAATCTACTCGTGAAATAAGTGATGAGAGCTGGAACGTGAATGAGAATCCCCAGTCCCACGTAACACAGGGTTGTGGTAGTCGAACTTGTGCATAACAATATCCACATTTTATAGTGGACAAGGGGAGAGAAAGAAATCAAAACTTGTACAGTGAAGTCATAAGAAGCTCCGCTTCCTTTTCCTTATTAAATTGCTTCTTAATATGTGTAGCTTCTCTCTGCCGATCAAGAAACCACTAGACATCAAAGTTCTGTGAATAGTGAAATTGCCTCAGTCCCAGAGCACCACCCTGATTCGTGCCGCTGTTGTCAGAGCGTAGCCAGAGTGAATTTTCCCATAAAGTCTCTGTGCACCAATAATGTTTTGGTTCATGCTTCGAGTAATGGACTAAATCAGTTCTCACTTGAGGCAGCTGTTCTTAACTCACTAATTCAGGATGATTATTTTGTGAAAACAAGCACCTCTCAAAACACTTTAGCAGACATCTACTTATGAAGAAGATAATGTTGGCAGATCAAAATGAAAATAAAAATGTGATGTGTAGTCCTTACATGAAGCTAATGAACAGCTTGGCAGTCCTAACATTGAAAGCACCCAATTATCAGAGGCCAAGATACTGGCCATCAACATTTTTGTAATGCAGCTGGCACTGAAAGTACCATACAGTACCTCTATCAAAAGGCTAATGGAGACAGACGCTAAGGCCTCAGACCAGCTTGAAAATGGAAACTAGGACCTGAAGCAATTAGACCTTTCATTATGGAAAAAGTAACTGTGGCCATTCAAGAGTGACACCATTAAGCCATCCAGTTGCTACACAGAAATAAATTGCCATCTAATATTCTGCTCTGTGTGAAGCTAAATCTTTATCCTGTCAAAAATGTCTAAGAACATGTGTAAGCAAGAGGTACCGTATTTTGCCATGTATAATGCACACTTTTTTGCCCAAATTTTTGAGGGAGAAATAAGGATGCATATTACACATGGGCAGTGCTAAAATGTGGTATGAATTTTACAGGGCAAAATAAGGGTAATCAGAATACTCATAAGATGGCATTGCTGAAAGGTATATTTAGCCTTTTCACATACACCCAGCATTTGGTTCTCACATCCGGGCATCTTGTAGATTCTCTAAAACCTACCCACGAAGATCCCCTATTATAACTTTGTGGGTATAAAATAGGTAACATACAAAAGGAAAAGACTTGTCCAAGCACTTTGATGGAAAAATGACTGAAGTGAACAAACACAGACTAATTCAACCAATATGTACTGAGTGCCTAAAATGGGTCAAGTATTGTATGAGGCACTGGGGTACACGCTGTCTTTGCCCTGAGGACCTCCCGTTTTAGTGTGGGAGGCACGTTTGTGAAAAGAGAGATACAACAGGAAATGTGTTGTGGTGGTGAAATGATGAGGTTATAAAAAAGAATCAAAGAAGAACACTGAGATCAAATCTTCTGGAGGAGGGGGTTGAGGGGGAGTTACTGCAGGCCTCATGGAGACCACACTAGTTTTCATTTTCTACAGCACATATACATGTGTTGCAGGAACTTAAGTTATTTTACTTTCCCCACCTGTCCCTGAGAAGCAGCTACTCATTTTTCTGTTTCGGGCTATGTAGGTGGGTTACATAAAATTTCCTCTCTGGGATATAAAGAGAAAAACTTCAAGGTGGCGTCCTCTCTGGAAGCATCTTTCCTGTGCAGAGAAATTACTGCGAGCACTGTGATAGGCAGAATAACGCCACCTCCAAAAGATACTTCCTTCCTGGTATCCAGAACCTGTGAATATGTTACCTTTCAATGTAAGAAAAGTGGGGAGGGGGTAGATTTTTCCAATGTGATTAAATTAAAACCAGAAAACTAATCAATGGTTCCAAGAGTCAGGGTAGTGGTTATTTGAGGAGTACTGACTGGGAGGAGTGTGGGAATACTTGTGAGATACTGGAAGCATTTAAAATCTTGATTTGGGTGGTGGTTATGTGATTGTATATGTGTGATAAAGTTCACTTTGCTGGGCACTAAAAGCTGATGCAGTTTATTATAGTAAGTAATAAATCAATAAATAATAAAAACATGAATATATTTTTATAAGCAGGTGGTGACAAAAACAGTGGAGTGGGATCCAAAATATTTAATACCAGTACAGCAAGAGCTTTGACCAGTCAGAAGAAAGGCTCAACCACACAGAATGTATGTCCCAACTCAAATAGCTGCTATTCAGGACAGACAAATTCTAGTCAGAAGAGACAGTAATTGTAGCTTTGGAAACTGTCCTTTACGAGGTTGCTCAGTTCGTGCGTCCACTGATAATTTCCTCAGGACACTATACTTACTTATCTGGTTGACATTTCTTTAAAACTCGAAATGTCTGACCTTTTGCTCCAATTCCAAACTGCTTCATTTCCTGGCATGGCTGTTTCTTTCTTCCTCTCTCACTCAAACACATGCTTTCTTGATATTTTCTAAAATAACGAAACCATTTCATTTTGAAGATCTCTTCTGCTTAAATTCCAACTTATCTGTCACATTTAATTAAGTTGTAGTCAAGATTTGCTGTAAGAAAGATGTTCATTTTCCTCCTTCATTGTTTACGAGTTTACCTGAGTATGTGTCCTCATCTTTACTATTTTGTTTCAGTTTTTAGTTTTGTTAGTCAAGTCTGCTGGTGATGACAAACATAAGACCTTCTTGTCAGAAGTCTCTCATCACCCACCTGTTTCACTGCCTCTGACGTAGCCCTTTAGATATATTTCTTCTTTTTAGTAGTCCTGCTGCTTATCTCAATGCTGTGGATAATATGCATTTGTTCCTTTTTGTGAAAATCAATTTGGACAATAAATGGCACTTTCGTTCAATTTTGTGGCTACACAGCACTTTCAGATATGCCTGCTATGTACGGTGAATTTCCAGGTGTATGAATCCTACCTCCCCAAGATGAAAACAAGAAAACTCAGTTCCCCAGCCTGCTCAGCAGGAAGGGACCGTAGAGAAGGGCATGTGACTCCATTCCAGCCAATCAGACTCAGTAAAGGACAGTCTGGTTCGGAAGTAAGTGTCTTGAGAAAGAGGGCTGCAGTTCTTTTCTTCTGCTGAGAGGGCTGGGGCGGCGAGCTTGGAGGGCATCAGTGATTCCGGTTTTCTTTGGTATTCAGTGGGGCAGCCACCCTGATAGAAATCTCCTCATTAGACTATTTCTGCTTTGTGGTCTCAGACATTGTTCCTGGAAGCTTAATCCTAAAGCTGGTTTTTGTACCCTCCCCGAAAGTATGTTAGTTTCCCACTATTATTTTGTTATTTTTGATTTAGTCCTTATTTTATTTTTCCCATTACCCACCATCATTTTGAATAAGCTCCTTTTCTGCGAGACAGCTGGAGTTAGACAATTCAATTGCCTCTTCAATATCAATGATAAATGTGTCAGTCAATTACTCGGCATTCATCCTCATCTTCCTTCTCTGTCAGATATTTACAATATTATTCTAAATCTTTTATTAATGATCTGTGTGATTGTTTTCATCAGTTGCTCTGGCTTTCCTTTATTCTAATATTGTTTGATCTTATACTATCCTCAATTACTTTCAATTTTTAGTTAGGCTTTCTGTTATATCAGTGTTGGCTTTTTATTTGTTTGTGTTTTTTCTTTTTTGTCATGGATTTTTTTGTCTCCTAGATCTACTACAAAACTGTAACTATGGATTCCTCTTTCTCGTTCTCCTCGAGTGAATCCACCCTTTTCTGAATTACCTTATCTTCTAATGTATTGATTTACCCCTTTATGTTGTGGACCTGTATATCTTCAAATCACTTTCTGCGAAACACCCATGAAAGGGAATGCTGAAGCAGCCGCAAAGGTTTATATCCGTGTAACTTCCTTGAAAGTTACGTTTTACAATTTGGAGTGAGAAAGCCTTTCAAAACTTAGTCTTCTCCTTAATGAATCAGTCACCTTGGCCATGAAACAAGAACATTTTGTGCCTTAGTACTCTCATCTGAAGATAAGAATATGAGAAATTACTTGACAGTGCTAAACATATATATTAGTTATTATTCCTATTTGACAGAAATATAGTCGAGGTAGCAGACACAACTGGAACCAGAACAGGAGAGAAATAACGTGGTGGATGGATGTCCATGTAGTAGACAGTCAGTTGGTGGACAAACTGGCTCCTTTTCGTGAATACCTGAAAATATCTGTTGATGTCTTATTGTGGTTGTTGAGCACAGAGGCCTTGGAGGTGAAGGTTGGGGCAAAAACAGTTAAGTTTGAATTACTAATGCTTGCATCGCTTTGTTTATCCAGGCTAGTGATAATTGCCTGCACTTGGCAAAAACGTTAATTGTGTTCCTCCCCCACATGTGTTCTCTCCACATGTAGAGTTTGGTGATGGCAGCTCATGGCCCTGGAGGAGCTCCAAATACATGCTTATTTTGCCTTCTTGTAAGATCAAACTGCTCATGGGAGACCTGCTTCAGTTTAGAGAGAAGAGAATCTATTTCTTGTTCAATAAGAGATGAATAAAAGATTTTATCATGTATCAGGAAGGAATAATCATTTTCTAAAACTGAAATATCCCAGATATCAGCAGAGAGCTGAAAACAACCACAAACCACTTTGTAGTTGACCTCGAGTTTACCATCTGTAAAACAGCTTGGCCCTGTGCTCCCTATCATAGGGCTCACGTGAAGAGTAGATGTACATGTGAAGTGACACACTTAAACACAAGAAAAAGGAATTTGGGGGAGCAAACAAAAATTAACCCCCTGAATGGAAGCATTCTATTATTTGAAATGATGAGGAAGTATTCGTGTGTTCAAGTTGGTGGGGCAAAAAGAGAGCAGAAGCCTGGTGGTTCTCCTGTACTGTGATAAACCTTCCATTTCCGCACTGAATTACAGGTGCCCAGAATGTCAGGACAATCAGGGCTCTCGAGATGCTCCCTCCTTGGGGCTTTCCTTTCAGCAATTGACCCACGCCTCTTTGCTTATGGGTAGAAATCTCCTCACCTGGGAATGTCCTCATCACTTTATTTTCATATGTTTAATCTTTCAAGGATCAGTTTTAGGTCATTTCCTCTGAATTCTTTGTACACAAAAGCTGCTGGACGTGCATGGTATCCATCAGAAAACATACCTTTTTCTGAAGTTCCATATTACCTTCCTTGCATTTCAATCCTATTAGCATGTGATTTCAACTCCTCACTCTGGCTGGACCCAAAGCCTCTCCTGACTCCACAGAAGCATTAATAACCAGCCCCATGCACTGGGAAGCCACCGGGTCAACTCACTCACTTAGCCACTTGGGTTTTCAGTTCCTCTTCTTTTCTGGCAATTAGCCACCTTTTCTCTCCCTTCCTTTTATTTTTTTATTTTTTATTTTGAGTTGAGCGATTTATCTCTTTTGAAGTTATATCCAGCATTTCTAGGTGTTGTTAGCAAGTCTTTTCATATTAGCTGAGTCCACTATCTTGCCTGAACTGCTGTATTTGCTCAAAATATAACTCGTTATTAAAGTACCTGCTTTTCAACCACAGCAATATAACACTCATTTCTCAAAGATGGCAGTTTGGACTACCCTTAAGGAAACAGAAATCCACAGTAACATTTTGTTTATATCCTTAACGTTCCATTTATCAAAACAGGCTACACCTGGGTTGCATCCCAAAGCTGTCTGCTGATGTATCCTCTGCAGTATCTCTTGACATGGGTCCTCTTCTGCCTCAACCCGGAGATGGTACTGTGCCCCCTTTGCAAGATAATTGGCGCATTTTGAAGACAGTCTCCAAGGAGGCAGGCAAATGGAGCTGTGTGGAGTCAGTAATGAAAGAGCTTTAATTTGCCCTATTTTGTATTGTACCTGGATCCCAATTCACATGATAATCAAAATCTCTTCACTTTAGTTTGTAGACACAGATAATGAGTGTGCCTTTCTGCTGCTGCTTAGTAGAATTAAGGTGCAGCCTTTCTCATTTTCGAAGGCAGGTTTACTAGAAGTGATTAATGATGGATAAAAGATAGCAATTAAATGCATTAAAATGAATTACAACTTTTTGGAGAAATTGAATCTGGTGTTAATTTGATGATCAATGACGGCATTTGAATTTTATTTAGCTTTAGAATTAAACTTTCTAGCTACCCTCCCAACCTAAACCAATTTATGAGAGACAATTGCTGATACATGAAATATGTATTGGTTCTAGGTATTATGAGTATATTGTTCATCTTTTCAGATTCAGCAAGCTCTTGATTATGTTCCATAAATAGCCACAGTCAATTCATTCATCTTTTATCCTCAGATTTATCCTGAATGTTTCATAAAGATGTAACCTAATAAAAAATCACAAGATGACTAACAGGGAAAAATAACATATTTCGGGGTGAATTTTTACTCATGCTAAGGTAGTGTAGATAACATTCTGTCAGTATAACCCATCAGATAAAGTGGAAAGGCATCAAATTTCCTTTCAATAATACTGAACATAGGGACAACTGTAATAGAACAACAATAAAAAAAGTACTGAACAATTTTATTCATTCTGCATACTTTTTGACATTTATTCTCTCTTTCCTCACAGTGTCCCTTTCATAAATGGGTGTTTAACTATGATTATGAGTTTTATAAACATTAAATATTATTTGAAATATAACATATTTGATATAAAATAGTTTATGTAATGTCTCACATATAAAATAGAAATATAGAGCCTAAATAGAAGGTACATAGATTTCAAAGAGAAAGTATAAAATGATTGCCAATAAAATCTGTACTAGTTATCATCTTTATTATGCAGCCCTTTAAAGTTTATATTTCAGATAATAGGAAACAGAAGGAACGTTAAGTAACTCAGCTCCTCCTTACCCAAGGCTGGCATAGGGTGGGAGCATGGTGGAGCACTCAGGCAAGTGTCCCGAGGGTAGAGCCTGGGAAAGGTTGTTAGCCTTTCAGGAGGCCCTTCATCCCATGTTGCAATGCATCCAATACACTAAGGGAATTGTGGACAATAGGGCAAAAAGAGGTGAGTAAGGTGATGAGCTTAAATAGCATTATGCATTGTTCATACACTGTGTGAAGCACATGAATTATCCAAGAGGGAAACCTAAGGGAACGGGGAGGTGCAGAAGTGCCTCGAAGCTGGTGGGTCTGATGAGTCCTGTGGTCGAGGTGATCGGGGATAGCTATTCAGACACTAGAAACACAGCAATGGCAGGTCCATGTGCTGGCTCTGGTACAGGCCCGTATGCCAGGCAACACCAGTTTTATCATCATCAGATAAACGCGAGGGTAAGAAAGGTCAGTGCCAGAGATACAAAGGATGTGCCAAAGGAACTGGGAGCTCCACAGAACAGAAACTATCAAGTCCAGCACATGCCGTCAGAGCCCACTTGCACCCCCAGGGAAAAGGGAGGTGTCCTTACAAAGAGTTTGCACCTTGAATTGGCTGAATATTTACCTTCCTCACCAGGTTATAAACATGGTTTAAATCTAAAATACAGAACTGCTCATGGTACTAAGGTATTTTATTAGATTCTTGCCTCCCGTTGGGTCTTAAAATTACTATACTTAAGCCCTGGCTGACATAGCTCAATGGACTGAGCGTGGGCTGCGAACCAAAGCATCGCAGGTTCGATTCCCTGTCAGGGCACATGCCTGTGTTGCAGGCCAGGTCCCCAGTGGGGGCCACATGAGAAGCAACCACACATTGATGTTTCTCTCTCTCTCCCTCCCTTCCCCTCTCTAAAAATAAATAAATAAAATCTTAAAAAATAACACACACAATGGGAAGAATAAACATGTTAGGGTCTAATTTAAAAAAAAATTACCATATTTATTTAACACTGGCTCCAATGTAAGATTAGCTAAGTTATAGGAAACAGATAAAAATATATTCTTTGGAACATCTGAGCTAAAGTGGGTAAATATCCATTCTTGCATACTCTATTTCAATATCTTACTCTTCCCTAATTTTATGGGAGTTCATCTGTGACACAGATTGAGAAAGAAATAATTTTATTTGAGCACTTTTCTCTGTGCCTGCACACTCCCACTCATGTACCTGCTCACCGCTGCCCAGATTTGTTCCAGGGTGGGCTCCTCGTCCTGCCAGTGGGGGTCCAGAGCTGCCATTTGCAAATCATGCCATTAGAGCTTCTAGGGAGAAGTTATGTGGGGGTGTTCTTCTCCAGAATTTCCTGATGTTGCAAAAGTTTTCTTCTGGTATTATTCCTCCTTCTGCACTGGGTGTTACACAGTTTTTCTTTTAAGACCATTCCTACGTTTGGGCCAACCCTCATAATCCATATCTTAAAGACACACACATGTACACTGTAACTAGAAATAACACTCTCTAGAAGAGCTTTTTTATCTTTCTGGAAAATTGTTACATTCTACCAAATTTTAAACAAATTTATTTCTAAGTCTTCAACCAATTATAAGTATATTTTATTTCCCGAATAAAATAATAAAATGATTTACAATTTGCTAACATCAACTTACTATGTTTCATAGTCATGATTCTCTACAACTGCCCAAGATATAATTGCATAGAAATCATTTCTCCTAGTAAGTATTGCTCTTGAAATCATTCCTTCTGTAGAAATCTTTTGTTTATTAGGATTCAGTGTGTCTCATATATGTCCAAGGAAGCTTTTGTTTTCATTGTTTTTGGTGGCTTTTATATTTCTTCCACCCAAATAATTCTGACAATTTGATATAATCAAAACATGCCTATTTTGAAAGTAGAGCAATCCCTCTAATTCTCTAATGAGAAATACAAGGATTCGAATGGGAGCAGGTAGTCTTTAGAGAGAAGCTAGCCTGGGTGGAATTCTGGTCCCAGCCAGCTGCGTAAGATGAACATGTTATACCATTTCTTTGCCCTCATTCATTTCTGGATCCCGAAGTTATGTGGCAGTGTATGGCAATAAAAAGGTTAACCCTGTAGTGAGAGTTAAACAAGTTGCTATAATTAAAGTGCTTAACAGTACCTTCCATAAAAGAGGTTCACAATAAAAGTTAACTGTCTTTGAAACTGAAGCTTCAGGTTCTACGTACCATTAAAGTGATGAGCTTTTGTTTCAGGAGATCTGTCTCAGCTTCCCATCTCAATGTTTTATCTCTGCATTTCACCAACTGTTTTTCTCTTGTTCATCATTTGAGGGTGAAATACTTTTGACAGTATATCTTTTTATTACAGTCATTCTTTAGGTCTGTTCTTTCCTCTATATGGCCAAATAATGTTAAATTCAGGTAGTGATTTGAAATATGGATTTATTATTTAAGTTTAGGTGTTAAATTAAAAATGATTCTTGAGAGCATTTTGGAATTAAAATGTTACTAATTATAATAATTGTTGTGTGTACTTCTAGACGAATTTAGAATACTCTAAGCACAACCTAGGCTGGAAGTATAATATATAGCCTCATATATGTTTGACTCGTGGCTAATCATCAATGTTGTTTACTGAATAAACATAGGAGAAGAAAAGGCTTACAAAAGCAAGCTGAAAAATATGATTCATAAACAACATTTCAAAAATAAAGATACCAAGGAGAACTAAAATGTTTTCTGGCTCCTGGTCCATCTGGTGACCTCAGACAAGTTGTATATACCCCGATGCCCAAGACTCAATTCAAAAATGTGTAAAAGGACCTTGTAAGCATGACCAATACAGTTTTCTAATTTTTGCCCAATTTCTTCACATATTTTTCCTTTGTGAAGCAAATCACACAACTACAACCAGCGCGGTTTTCATTGTCGCCAACTTTAAATCATCTTTAATGCCCTATGGACTTTAATAAATATGGAAGTGGACAAAGATTATTGGAGAGAGGCAATGGGGCCATAGTGCAAACCTTCCCGGTAACTGTTATACCCCTGTAATACACAAGCAGCTGGCCTCTCGTTTCTGTGGGCTCTGAACCCTGAGAGGGCAGGGACCAAGTCTATCGAATACTAGCTCATTATTAAATCCTCAACAGCCTTTGTAGCACTTGGCACATGGCAGTTGATGAATAAACATTTGTTTAATGAATAGCAAAATAGCTTCTCCATGAATAAGGATGCCTAGACACAAGGAAATTTTCACAGCAGTTTACTGTTTATTATCTAAACAAAGTAGAATACAATAGTACAAAAATTATGTGCAGAACCTACCAGGGATCAAGGAGTATGGTTTTTCCTGGAGGCACAAAGTCCTAACCCTGAAATACAGGGTGTGACAAACACAAAGTAGGTATTTCTCCGTGATGTGGTAAGGAGGGAAAAAGAAAGAGACATTTAGCCCAGCCTGGGAGGAGATTCTGGCAAAGGGTTTTAGAGAATCGATTCTCTGAGGCGAATCTTGAAGGACAAACAGAATATAGACAGGAAAGAAAGGGGACAGGCTGTTCCAGGTTGAAGTAGCAGGCCATTAAATTAAGCCAGCTATGCTGGTATAAAACAGTTCAGGGCTCTCCTAAGATTTCTAACTCCAATAGACTATTTAGCAACTTGAAAATCTAATAGATGCATTCTGAGTCAGATGGCTGTTGCTGTTATTTAGTAAGTAACTAGACCATGGTGGTGAATTCTAGTGGGAATCCTAACTGAGGATCCATTTAACTGACAAGCTCCTAAGAGGCTGGCCTAGAGCACAGCAATGTGTTTGCAAGAGGAAAACGCCCCCATCGCATCTCCCATCAAGGAAGGACGGTTGCCTTTTCCCCTTGGATGTGTGTCTTTCGGCACTCCTCTCAGGGAAAATTGGGTTCAGATGGGAAGATTAACTCTCAGAAAATTATGAAGGTTTTATTTTTTATAAGGAGATGATGGCTTCATGAGAAATCTATATTTTTACAAAAAATTTATATTGAAATAGATATGATTACTCAAGAAAATTAGCTGAAAAAATATATAAGATTTATAATTGAATGAAGTCAGATACACCATAAATATGTGACAATCTATAACTTTTATTTAAACTTGCAACAAACACTTAAGAGAACACATTGAAACAAATAACTTTATTCCTAATCTCAAGAGAAGAAACCAAGAAATAAACAAGAAATAAACAGGATTTTTATGAAGACTACTATAAAGATCCACTCAGGTGCATAAGGGGGATATGAATACAGGACCGTCTTCCTGTATAAAAACAGTCACTCTGAAAATGATGTCATTTATTTTTATTGTGATTAGGAGGTTTAGTGCAGTTCATTTAAAATCTAAAGAAAACATTTAAGGACCTTCACAAAATCCTTTAAATGCTGATTTGGAAGTATAAAGGAACAAGCATAGTTATATAAATTTTAAAAAAGAAGAGTTATGACAGGGACCCAGCCTTCTCAGATATTTTAAAGTACATGATGGACTTTAGCTGAAATAGCTAAAACATTTTACAAATGAATGAGAGATTAATGAAATGAAAAAGTAGTTGTAAAGTATATACTAATATGTATAAGAAATAAAAGATAAAGGCAGCATTTTTAATCAATGAAGAAGGACCATTTTTCAATAATTGATGTGGGACAATAGCTTACACAATATATGCAGAAGAAAAATGAAATAAGCATCTACCTTCATTAAAAAATCTAAAATATATTTCAAATGAATAAAAAAGCTACATGTTAAAAAAAACAGAGAAAATTATTCAATTTGACCAGAGGTGACTGTGGACCCCAGAGGACCCAGGCAGTGTCTGGGGACATCCTTAGTTGTTAGAAGTGGGGACAGTCGTCCAGTGCCTTAGCATCCAGCCAGGAAAGCTCCTCAACAAGCTACAGTGCACAGGGAAGACTCTCATAGAACGGATTGTGTGGGTCAAAACATCAGTGATGTCAATGAGATATCCTGCTCTAATCAAAAGGCAAAACTTACAGTGGTTAATTATAATATTAGCATAATTAACAATATTAGAAACCAAAATGGTAAAAAAAATAATTGTTTTTTAAAAGTGTGAGAAATATGACTTTTAGGGTGGCTTCACTTAGAGTTTGAAATGGGATATATCAGTCAGGGTCCAATAAAGACAGAAATCACACAGTGATCTGAACAGAAAATAATAATAAAAAAAAACAGTATTAAGTACAATGGGGATTGGAGTAATGAGGATTGGCTTATGGGAAGTAAAGAAAACTCTAAAAACAGAGGGATAACAATTATTAGGAGCAGTCACTACCCCTAGAGCGGAAATAGCACCCAAGGAAGAGCTCCCCCTCCTCAACCCACCACATAGAACGAGTTGTTGGAAAGCAAAGCCCACTGGATGGCAGAGAGGTGGCTGTGGTTCTGTGCCAGCACCACCTGCTAAAAACCCATCCTCCAGACGTCAGTGCCTAGGGTCTCTACGTCAGCTGATCGCAAATTACAATGGTAGAAGTTTTCTCTCTACAGCATTTCCTTACCTGTTGCAGAGACTGGAAAGAGTCTATGATGGATTGCTCACTCCGATGGACTCCCCCATGGGCACTTAGAGTATACAGGGGTGGGCAAATGTTGATTAAAATAATAATTAACAATAAATAAATAAATAAATAAATAAATAAATAAATAAATACACAAGAATAACCTCTGTGTTTTGTGCAGTCACAACTGTAAACCTAATTTTGCCCATCCCTGTATTCTCTCCAGGTCCTGGTTGCTGACCTTTTTGACACTTGGGTGCATTTTCTGCTGTTGAGTTGTTTGAGAGACTTCTGTGTTCTTATGAACCATTCCCCTGTTTGGAAAGGGAGATGGGGGAGATAGGGAAGGGCTGAGAGGGACAGGAGAGGGGGAAGGGGAGTCGGAGGGGAGAGGAAGAGTGAGAGACCTGGAGGGAGAGGAAGAGAGCAATAAATGACTTTTTGTGCATTTTTAGTCATTTTATGCAAGCAAATGACTTGCATAAAAATTAAAGGAGAAAAATTCAAATGAATAATAAGCATGAAAAATTGTTCAATTTTCCCAGTCTCTAATTTATCATGGTGTAATACTTCTTAGTATTAAAGAAGGTTTTGAAAAGTTATGAAGAGCTATAATGTTTTCTCTTCCCCTTTCTAGTACCTCATAGTATTATCTCTTATAGATCATGATTTCGCTTGTGAGTTGGTGTTGGATAAATCACTTTCACATAAGTAATTTAAAGTTTATTATACCATTCAATAGTCCAGATGGAAAAAAAAAAGTGTAAGAGTAATGGCAAACATTTAACAACAGGAAGTCACCAGGGAGCATAAAAATTGAAAAATGCAAAATATCTTGTCTGCCTGAATTAATTGATCTAATCAAAAGGCATTTTGCTGTTGATGCCGTGATTACTGTGCTGCACCCACAGAGGAGGCTGAAGCCGTTGTTTGCACTTGTGATAAATACTGTCACAGGATTTATTGTCACAGAACTGACACATTTTCAAAACACTGCATTAAAGTTAACTGAAAACCGTAACCAGGGAACTGAGAAATGAAGACCAAATATTCAGCATACCAAGTAGTTCTATCATCGAAATGTGAGAAAGTCACTATAAATAATAAAAGTAGTTAAAATTTTGGGGAGACCTGACTAGATGCTGGGCCCAGTGAGTACTGCCTTATGTCATTTCATCAACTTAGGAGACTGGTAGTGTTATTATCCCCATTTTACTGACGAGAAAACTAAAATTAAAGACACAAAATGCATGCTTATTAAACAGAGTAAGGATATGTTTATCCCCATTAATTTTGAGTTCTATATTTCTATTCTGATTTTAGAAATAAAACTTGTTTTTTTAGGAAAAATAAAATTTCAAAAGTACAAACAAACAAAAAATATTAACATGTTGTTATACCTCCTTCTTGCAATTTTTCTGTGTAAAATATTATATATGATTTTCAGTCCAAATTTGGCTCATACTACATACCTTAGGATCTGTTTTGTTTTCCCTAACTGTATGTCATAAGCAAATTCTAATGTTATTCTAAAACATGTTTTAATTGCTACAAAGTATTGAATAATATAACTACATAATGACCTTTGACTCATTACTGTAGTGTTAAACATTCAGTTTATTTGTAATGTTTCAGTTTTAGAAATCTCCATGTATTCTATAATATTTGTGTAAAATCATTTATAAACTTCATTTCTATAAATTAATATAAATCATATTACATGGGAAGAAATCATAAAACATTAACCTCCAGAAAAACTGCAGCTGTTTCTAGAAGTTTGTGAGAAGGTATATTTTCTTGTCCTCTTGACCATAATAATTCCTGGCTATTATTTCATTTTAATTTAGTTCCAACTATGTAAAGTGTTGACTTATGAGAATAAGGAGTAAACAGGACCAGAAATAATGAAACATTTTAAGATGGTGGAATTGTTTTCTTTTCCAATTTTCTTTATATTAGAAACTGTGCAATAAGTTAAAAGTGAAGAAATATGAGTTTTTGGGTTGAAGGAAAGCTGGGCAAGGTGCTGGTCCATCAGAGGGTACAAGCCCAAGTACGCGTACTGGCCAAGGTAACCTCCAGCAAACATGCGTAGGGTTAACTACTGACCAGCCTTCCTGACCTTGCTCCTGACCTCTTCTGGGAAGCAGAGAGAAATCAGAACCTTGAGAAGAAACTCCTGTGGTAGGTAGAGGGAGATGAGAGATTATTGTTAGGGACAGACCAAAGGTGGTCTTTCAAAACAGCTGTCTTGAATACAAGTAAGAGGTCCATTGTCAACCAAGATTTGACCTTTGTCAACCTTACCCGACTATTGTTAAGATCTCTGACTCCTTAGCTTCACACACTCCTAACGTCAGGACTTAGAACTTCTTCCATTACCAACAGAAACCATAGTCAGGAACATAAATAATATTACTGAAGCTTCCGCAGGGAAGGAAAAGAAGCATTTTCTATCAAGCATTCAATAGCACACTAGGCACAAGTCTTTCTGAGGTCCTCTAGCTTTGCTAATAGCCAGGGAGCTTTTCATCCTAACCTTTTCACCATGCAGTATTCAATGTGCCCAGCCCTTCTTCTCCTCGTTTCCATCCCTCCTCCCACCCTGATAGCTGCATAATTTCCTGTTCCAATTCAGAAAAAGTTAGCCTGGTTGCTGCTCCAATAAGCAAACCTATATATCCTCAAACATCACTTCGCTCAGCAAATAAACGGCCCTCCCATTATCAGAATTCACTTATCTAGGAAGGCATCAGGGACTTGAATAATAATTTTTTTTCTTTTCTCATTGGCACTCTTTACATGTGCTTATAATCAATCAGTATGAAGTTTTTAGTTTTTCATCTCCAACATATATTAGAGACAGAAAACCTTAATTAGAAGACATTACATTTCATAGATGCAAAATTATCATTGCAATTTTGTTTTGGAAATGAAAATGTGTCAGGACTTTAAAATTAAAATAAAACATTCTGTGATTTGATGTTTTTATTTTGCCTGTGCTGTTTCCATAGTCATATGCTTCATCTAGAAATGTGGCGCCGTGGTCAGAAGGAGAAGTGACATTAACCGAGAAGGGCACCTTAGTAAATTTTTTAAACATGTTAAGAGGAGAAAACTCTCATTTGTGCATTTCTAATGAATTTGGTCATTATACAAAAAGACCTACTAGCTCTAAGTTTTGATTTTTAAAGATGAATTCTGTACTCTGGTGGAATACTTAATTCTTTGGGGAATGCTGCAATCCATTTCTCAGGGCTCAAATTCTGTAGCCTAAAATGAGAAGGAAAGTGCATCTTCTCCCAAGAGGGATTGCGACAACTCCTTAATTATAATTGAGGGGATCTCTGAAAATGAGTAAGTGGTATATAAGTTACTTAATTCTATATTCCTCTTCAGGGTAAGAAAAAGGTAGGACTTGTTTAGTTCTCCTTATATACAGTCTTTAGATTGAGGCCAGGCTAACTGCTATAACAAACAACCCCAGCATTTCAGAGGGTAATTAAGTAGAGATTTATTTCTCACTTACATTACCGTCTAGTGCATAGCAGACGGAGAATCCTGTTCTTTGTGGTCGTTCAGGTACCCAGACTGTGTGCGCTCCCTCTCCCTCTAATTTCTATCTTCTAAGGCCTTGATGTCCTTCTTTGGGTCCCCTACATGTGGTCAAGGGATGCGGGGTGAGAGAGAGAGGGAGAGAGGGAGAGAGGGAGAGAGGGAGAGAGGGGGAGAGAGAGAGAGAGAGAAAAGACCAAAGTTTAGAAGCCACCAGGAGAACTGGAAGCTGGTGCCTCCCATTCGTTGCCTTACATTTCCTTAGCCAGGATTCAGCGGCAAAGCCTCATTAACTGCAAGGGGGCAGGGAAACATGGTCTGTCAGCGTGGCAGAATAAAAAATAGTGGTGAGCAACAGCTTTGTATGCTGCAAGGTCACTGTGAAGACACATGATTCTCAACATTTCCTGGGATGTTTGGCAGAGCTAAAGCCACAGAAGCAAAGAGAGACACAGGGGTCAGCAGTCATTTCGTTCACCGCCACACCCTACAATTTTAGATGTCAGGGGAAAGAAACAGAAATATAGGGATATCGAGATTAAAAAGCTGGTTAGTGACAGAACTGCAACAGTAACCTGCATCTCTTGACTCCCCATTCTGTGTTCTTTCCACCGTACCACGTTTTTACAGAAATCTTTGACACGTGATATGGAGATTTTACATAAAATAGTGTAAGTCTAAAAACAAAATGGGAAGCTGCAAGTCTCATCACTGAAAAGTTTTGATGCTTTTCAGGAAAAGTATATTTTGGTGCTTATTCATATAGGACTTTTTAAGTGCACTATTGTGATTTGTTTGCATGATATCTTTACTCATAACTGTTAAACTTTTTGTTTAGCTGGCTGTCTGGCAAAGTAGAAATCTCCAAATACCTGTTTAATTGTGAAATAAAGTAAATTACTCTCAGGACTTAGACATAAAATCTCAGTCTGCAAGGGTTTACTAAGAATCAACACCAAGCTGGAGAAGTGTGGGCAGGAACAGGTTTGGCTAAGCCTCCAGCAGGTACTTAGGTGTGTTTCTAAGGGGAACTGGGAAACCACTCAAAGCCAATCATGGCATCCAGGCCATGTACTTAGATTGGGACTGTCACTGAATAAAACCTGGGGAAAAGATTGTCATGCTTCCCCACCAGAACTGAAGGCTGAGTGTGTCCAGCGCAGTCCCTACTCCCAGGGGTCCTGCCAAAGCTGCGCTGTTTAGACCAGCACTAGCTTTCATAACAAGCCAACAGTGACTCTGGTAGAGCAATTACCTAGAGAAACCAGAAGCCAGTTGAGCCTGAAGGGTAAAAATTATCATGTTTAGGGACAAAAAAAGAGAACCATTTCAGCTAGCAAATCCAAGATTAAATATGGGGCTGAGTATAAGAAGGGAATTAAGCAGCCTGGAGCCATAAATGCGCAGGGCAGGAAGTGATATTGAAGGGGGGATTCAAGAAAGTGCATGAAGATCCCTAACTTTGCCTACTTTAAAAATTAAACATAAGAGTTTCTAGGAGTATTCTCCTCCTGGGTATAGGGTCTTCTATGCTCAGGACAGCTGACCTAAGTTAAATTCTTAGACATAGATGAATCCTAAGACAGAGACTTCCCTAGCCATCCTACATAAGTTATGACTTAAGCCGAGCTTGTCAAACCAAACTTTAAGATAGGGAGTATTACATGAAATAAAGAGGATATTTAATAAGGATCATAGGGTCAGTTTAATAAATGATAAATGTGGAATAAAAATGTCATGTATCTTTTTTAAAAGGTTTTACTTATTTTTAGGGAGCGAGGAAACAAGGGAGAAGAGAGGAAGAGAAACAGTGAAAAAATTATTTATTTTTAGAGAGAGGGGAAGGAAGGGAGAAAGAGAGGGAGAGAAACATTGATATGAGACACATGGATTGGTTGCCTCCCACACACACACCCAACAGGGAATCAAACCCACAACCAAGGTTGGTGTCCTGACCAAGAATCAAACCTGCAACCCTTTGGTATATGGGATGATGCTCCAACCAACTGAGCCACACTGGTCAGGGCTATAGCATTACTTTCAAGCAGATTGCTTTATTACTTGTCTTCATAGGGTTAGTCAGAACAAAGAGGACTGGCAGTCTGAAGAGAATGTCTTCATTGGGTCAAGATGTGGAGTCTGAATATGGGATCAAAATCAATGCCATTTATGTCAGACACTGGGGAATGATGTTGTGATGATAAAAATGTCCACACTGTATTAGCCAGGGCTCTCCAGAGAAACAGACCAATTAGAGATAGGTACTTGGTCTGGCACAAATAATGTCTCTTTTTTATTATAAAATATTTTCTTTCAAAATCATAAGCATGTAATTCTGTAACATAATATCATACTCAAGCACACCATATGACATTTTAGGTGAAATGTTCAAATTAAAACTAGACATTAGTACACCCATATTATTATCCTACCAAACACACTCAAGCAGGCCCAGACCTGATAGATAGATAGATAGATAGATAGATAGATAGATAGATAGATAGCCAGATTTTAAGAAATGGGCTCCTGAGATTGTGCGGGCTGGCAAGTACTAGACAGACAGGGCAGACAGAAATTGAGGGAGGAGTGGATGTTGCAGTCCTGAGTTTGAAATCTGTAGGGTGGCCAGCAGGCTGGAAACTTGGCAGAAGTTGACAATACAGTCTTTATTTTTTTTAAATTAAATTTAATAAGGTGACATTGGCTTATGAGATTTTATAGGTGTCAAGAGTACATTTCTATGATACATAATCTGTGTATTGCATTGTGTGTCCACCACCCAAAGTCAAGTATATTGTTCTGTCACCATATATTTGACCCCTTTTATCCTACTATGGAAAACAGTATGGAGGCTCCTGGAAAAAATGAGAATAGAATTACTCTATGACCCAGCAATCTTTCTTCTGGGTATCTACTCGAACATTTAAAAACACTTATTCACAAAGGTATATGCACCCCGATGTTTACTGCAGTATTATTCATGGTGGCTATGACACAGAAACAACCGCAGTGTCCTTCGCTAGATGACTGAGTAAAGAAGATATGGTACGTGTGCACAATGGAGTACTACTCAGCCATAAGAAAAGACACGTCAGTCTTGAGACAGAACTTCTTTATTAAACCTTGGTTTTGCTCTTAAGGTCCTAATTCCAGCTCTGCATTACTGACGAAACTCTTGAATCTCTGTAAATCTTACATTTTCACCATTGGCACGGATGTTATGAAGCCAGAGAGACAGAAATGTGATAAAGAGGAAATAACAACATCTAAAATATGTACTCAATAGTCATCATAACATCATAGATGCTCAACATGTTTTTAACTTTTCCTTTTCTCTTTATAGGCAAGTAAGTTAAGAGGTGGGAAACTAAGGTCCATAGGTGAGAGCAGACTCAAAAACAAGCAGTCTTAACTCACATCTGCAAACATGAAATCAGTCTGCTCCAGCCTCCCCTTTTCATTTTCCTAAGATCTGTAGCTTCTTTCTCAGTTCAGTCAAGGAGAGGACCTGATGCTGGGATATTAAGGGAATTAAAATTTTCTTATCATTTATGAAATTCATCATATCAAGTTTTGAGCTTGCTTGTAAGCATTGAGATAAATTCCATATGTCTCACAGCCAGGAGGTTCCAGGTCATTATTTATCACTAACTATGCAATCATGTAATTCTTATAACATCAGCACCATAAGATCACAGGTGGTGAGCTAGGTTTCTAACAATCTGGGCTCATTTCATGGATGAACACCAATGAGGACATTTAAGGGTTATCTGTAAGAATTAATCCCTCCCACCTGCACTCCAGCCAGACAATATGACCCCAGACTCTCTGGGAGGATTCTTCCTGGGCAAATGCTACAGTGCCAATTCATGAAACCCGTATCTTTAGCACCTGGAGATACAAAATGTACCTGATTCATTAGATTATTGGTGTCAGGTGCAAAATCTCTAGCAGTCAGAAATGGTGAAGTGACTTTGACTTGGATGCATGCACTTTATAAAGATTGAAGGGAAGTACAAAAAGAACCTAAGAGATAGAAAATGTAGAAGTCTTTGTCTCCCTACCACCTCCGTATCTTAACCAGCTCCCAAAAAGGACATGTAGCTATTTTCACAAACCAAAACAACAGTTAATCACAAAAGCCATAGGACAAGCAAAGTGCTATTACAATGCTGCAATTACTTAGAATTCACAAGTATTTAAACTGATAAAAGAGAGAGAAAGAATGAGAGAGAAGAAATATAAACTAGTTTAGCAAGAATATAATTCATAAAACGTAGTGTATGAGGTCTTTAATGCTTTTTTGCAAAAGGTACACAAGAAGGTACTTTTCTTTGGTTGTAGAAGAAATGAAACATTGGGGGGAAGGGAGCCACAATTACTGTCTAAATCATCGTATTTTACCTTTCACTGTTGGTTGTCATGCGCACTGTTTTAGAATTATAATCAGTATAACTTCCATTTTATACTGACAATTCGATTTCTTTGCAATGTTTCCATAACAATAATTTTAACAGTTACTATTTTCTTCTTAATACCTTTATTTCTTCCTATTTTATACCTCTCTAGAGAATAAGAGGTAAATCATACAAATATTCAATGGCTTTGCCACATCTGAAAAAATTTTTGGGCAGTTGTCAAGGGGCACAGGGAGACATCCCTTCCAAAAGTAAAAACAAATTATGGTACATGCATCTTCTGTGAGAGGAAGCCCAGTGCCTGGCAGACTTTGGGTTCTGGAGGGAGCATGCTTTACACCTCTGAACACTACTCAGGCCATATACCATAGATGTAAAAACAAAGCAAAACAAAAACACTACCATTTTTGAGTGGGTCCCAGCTAAAATGTCTACAAGGATCAGGTTGTACTTCAAGAATTCCTGCCATAAGGGCAATACGATCTGGCAGACTCTATGGCAGACCACGTAGGGTGGTTTGGAAGACCACAAAGATGCTGTGTGAAGTTTGTGTGAATTCCAGGGGGAAAATCACAAGGAAGCCACCTTAGTAGCAAGTCCACTTAAACTAAGATCAAGAAAGTTAATTAATTAGGATGAATTATCACCACTAAATTATATGAGTCACAGCTTTTAGTATTACATTTTATTGTAAGATTTTGTAAAGTCTCAATACTTGCTTTACTGGAATCCTAACTACATGTCTACTTATTCCTCTGACTCCTACTTATTTCTAAGCTCTAAACTGAAATGTTATTTAATCACAGGAGACTTTTCTGACCCTCCCAATTTAAATTATCCCCAAATCATCTAAAGTTATTCACTCTCATAGACTCAGTTATGTTCCCTCATAATAATAGTCACAATTGGTGATTATATTTGTGTGTGTGTTTGTTTTATGTCTACATCCTCTTACATACATGTCTGGATCTGAGCATTAGGAGATCTGGGATCACTGGGTCTGTTTTGTTCACCACCATATACTCAGTGCCTAGCACAGTGTCTGGAAATAAATCAATGCTGAGTGAGAGAATGAATGAATAAATGAATACTGAAAGATTTTTTCTTTTCTCCTTTCTATAAAGTTTTCTTATAAATATTATAAAGCTCACCAGTTTAATGGAAATGGTTGGTGAACTGGTTAGAATTCTGGCTCTCAGGGAGCTTTCATTCTAGTCATTGAACATTTTTGGCAATGTAACATTTACGTTGACTCTTTAATTCTTAAATAGAGGGGGAGTGGGGGAAGGGAGCATGTTATATACAGAGATGGTGGCGAATGCAAAGACTGTATGGTGGAATCGGATTTGGCAAATATGATGGCCAGAGAAGTGTCCAGTAGGTCTAGAGAACATAGTAAGGAGATAATTATAGAAGATGAGGCAGGGAAGGTAGGCTGAAATAAGATCATGTAGGCCCCTCTGAGCTCTGGTAGGAATCTTTCACTTTGTTGCAAGTAAAGTAGATCATGGGAAGTTTAAAGCAAAACAACAATATCTAATTCACACTTTAAAAATACCATTCCTCCTTTATGGAAAATGGGCTAGGATGAAGGTAGATGGGAAGGGTGGAAACAAGGGCACCAGTGAGTAGTCTATTATTTTAGGTGAGGAGGAGGTTGGTGTCTTGAGCTAAAGTGACAGCTTGGAGGCAGAGAGACAAGAGAGGCCTTAGAACACATTTTCAGTTCTAACATAAGTTGAGGGTGGACTGGTTGTGAGACAATGAGGAAAAGAAAGACATCAAAGATGACTTCTATATTTTTGGCTCAATAAGGTGGGTGAGAGGTGGTATCATTTTTTGGGAGTAAGGTCAATGTTGGTGGCAGGCAGAGTTAGAAATCAAAATTTCTTTCTTTGGGAAGTGTTAAGTGTCAAATGTTTATAAGAAATCTACCTGGAGATGCCGAACAGACAGTTGTTGAATAACTGAGTTTGGTATACAGGGAAGAGATCAGGGCTGTAAAAAAACATAAAGGGGTAATCAGTGTACAGTTGAGTTCAAGGGGGCGTGAGAAGAGGAAAAAAAGGACAAAAATAAGAAAAGGACCAACGTTGGTTGGCAGGGCCCATTTATACTTATAGGTTAATTAGAAGAGGATAAGCCAAAAAAGGAGTCCAAGAGCAAAAGCAGGATAATGTTGTGAAGCAAAGAAAATAATTTTAGAGAAGACAGAGCAATCTAGGCCGCACAACACTGCTAAACGGTAGAGTGAGATAAAGACCACTCACCGGACCTGGCAAACTGGAGGTTATTGGTGACCATGGCAATAGAAGAAAATGGAAGCTCAATTAGAGTAGATTGAAGAGTGAACACTTTGATAATATTGGCAGTATCATTACCCCACTATCATGTCTAGTTAGTAGATTAGATATTTAGTTAATAAATCCACAATTCATATATTCAGTCATTTTACAGTCTCCCTATATAGAAACTATGATTTGAAAGAAATTAAAAGATGGTCCCTATCCTTGAAGATATTATTTCTTAGATAGCTCAGAACTCTCAGGAATATATCATTCAGTTCAGGGAATTTTTCTAATGTAGTTGCTCAATATTGTATCTGTCAAAAGATGATTTAAAATTTTATACCTCCCCAGTGCTTTACTCAATAAGGAATGAGACTGGGGCTTGATTTAGTCATGTACCTTTTCAAGCCCTTCTCCCTGAAAGAGGGTTTTCATTCATTTTATAATGTCTTTCCATATTCACTATATTAAAAAATCCTTTTATACGCTTAAATGAAGTGGAGGGTGGCTATTCAGACTCATAACTTCTTTAACAAGTTGTGTTTGTTTCCCTATATTATTTTCCTAAATGACTTGGCAGTTTGGGGTCAATAACTGACTATGAATAGATACTCTTATTAAATTCACTAGTTCTTCAATAACAGTAGAAAATTCATTACAGTTTCTTAGTGCAGTAATTAGAGCATTTGGTATTGATTTCCCATGCTGTGCCGATTGCTGGCATTTCTGTGACAAAAATACCGTTATATTTAGAGGACCCTTTAAATACTGACTAGAAATAGAAGTCTGAGGCAGAGATACACCCATTATTAAACCGGCAGTAGTTTACATTTCCTTTTCTCTTGACCACGATCCACAGATACAGAAGTGACTTTTACCTTACCGACTTGAGGTGCAGGTTAGAACGCTTTGTCATGCAATTTTACTCTCAAAATGGAAGATGCTTGTTCATTGTTATCACTGATCTAAGGTTAGCATTTTTTTAAAAGAAATGTTGATCATAAAGCAGTATTAAAGGTAAGAGGAAAGGAGCTTCAGTGGAATAGAAAGAATGGAAGCTCATTTAGAGTAGATTGAAGAGTGAACACCTTAATAATATTGACAATATCACTACCCCTCTATCACACCCAGTTAGCAGATTCGATATTTAGTCAATAAATCCACAAGTCATATATTCAGTCATTTTGCAGTTCTCTCTGTCTATAAATTATGACTTCAAAAAATTAAAGGGTAAGGCCCAGAAAAGTGTAGAGAAGGGCAGAGAATGGATGGGATGGAGCAGGGACAGGAGACAACCACCAACACAAATGCACTATAACAATTATCTTTTAATTTTCAAAACTATCTTGTGAGATATAGTTATTCTCATTTTTAAAATGAAAAGAGTAAGACTTAGAGATAGTAAACAAATTGTTCAATTCCTAAATTGCAAGGCTTAATCACTAAACTATTCTAGACACAAAGGCTATGCCCAAAATATTGGCTTCAATAATTAATTGAATGGGGGAGGCTGTATTTGATGTAATTCTGCATGCATTGTGTTTATAAATGTAAGCTAATTAACTACACTCATTATTGGTCAGTAAAGAAGAGATGACTTTTCTCACGGAGATACCAAATGTCACTTAATTAGGATTAGGAGACGACTGGAGGAACATTCACGATTAGAGCTGACAGGCAGAGGAAAGGTACTGCACTAGAAAGGAAGAACTCTAAAAGAGGGGTTTTTCTCAGGCAGCCAAGAGAGCATATGTCCGTTCCATAAACCTCAGTTTCTCCTCCTCGTACCTCCCACGTGGGTCAGGCAAACTGTCAATCTAGTGCTTGGAGCATGTAATTCATGCCTCTGACTCTATGCTGTTCCCGTTGCTGTTCCCTTGGGCCTGAAATACCTTTCCTGCCTTTCTTTCACTGATCTAATGATCTAGCTCATTTTAAAAGCCACATGCAGAGCCATTTCCTCTATGAAGTCCTCTGCAGGCAGGGGAGGTATCTGGTACTTCTAGGTACTCCTCGAGCCTTAATTAAACATTTAAGGCACTCTGTGCATGTGCTAAATGAATGAAACTGAGGAGAAACGAGAATTGGGTTCTGAAGACTGCAGACGTTTGGGAAGGCAATGTAGAGGGACACAGGGCTGCAACAGGGTAGATATTAGAATTAAATCAAAGATATATAGACCATCAATATGAGCCATCAATAAAATGCATTTCCTGCACAGCACAGAGCTGGGCTCTGTTCCCCTGCACTTGCACCCTGTGGATATCTGCTCAGTCTGTCCGTAGTCTCCCTGTATGTCTCTTTGTTTCTCTTTCAAGAACTATGCATGGGAGTTTCCTCACCTTATCTCCTTTCACGTTTTAACCTCTCTTTACAGTTTACAGCTAAAATTGACTTGGATCAGCTCTATCACAAATAAACATCCATTATTTCTTCCCCAACGGAATGACTACCTTTTAATAGAAGCTTTCCCCATGAGTCGTTGTTCATCTCAAATCTGACTTATCTTAAAACCCATTATTAAAAGCTGCCCTTGCTCCCAATTCCACCTGCCTCTCTCCACTCCAGATTTCCATGGAGTCGATTGCTGTGGTGTTAGCTGAGGCTTCATACAAAGACATGGGAGAGGCTGTGAAGATGGAGAAGCTATGGTTTCTGACTCTGGGAAGTTCAGGCTATAGCAGGAAGGGTAAGCAAGATGTGCAGTAATTAATCTGAGGAGTGGAATTTTTGAGGTGCAACAATAATTGCTAGCGAATAAAGCAATGAAAGAACTCACTTTTAATAAGGAATGTAGGAAGGGCTTCATGAAAAATTATGTTTAATTTTTATTCACTTTTCAAGGTGCCATAGACCTTATGCTGATAAATCAAGGAGCAAACAGAAAAGCAATGAAAATAATGAAAGACTTTTCTTATTTTTTTCTTTCACCAAGCAATATGGAAACTTTATTTTTAACATGATTTCTATGCATCTGGTGTATAAGAGTTATCCTTTTACAAATGGAACTGATCACTAGAAAAAACAACGACAAAACCAACTGGCATTTGATGTGAATCCACAGGAGTTTAAGCTTCAAGTCCAGCCAAGACGTTTGTTACAATCTCAGCTTTGCGTCTGACTGTTCTGAGATCTTTCAGTCAGGCCTGCTGTTGCCCAACAGGGCCTGGTGTTGGCTGACAACATGAGACAAGGGATAGGAAAAGGAATGGCACTCCAGTTTCCGGTGACATTGGAAGAAAACTGGACAGCATGGATGCTGTAGAGGGACAACTATAAAATTAGCTACTGTATTTTTCAGCCCATAAGACATGCTTAAGTTTTAGAGGAAAATAGAAAAAAAAATTGAAGCAAAAAGTGTGGTAAAATATTTAATAACAAAACAACATAATATTTCAGCAATGTAAATGTAAACAGAACTCAACAGCAGCATTAACAACCATTATTACTCCTAAATTTGTGGGGTGGGGAGTGCTTTTTATAGTCCAAAAAATACGGTAATTCAAAGGCAGCTGAAGCTCAGGGCCCCACATGACCACAGGAAAGCCATAAATCTCTTCTTCCCCTCCCATCCAAGACCACCATGCTGTACTGCACCACTGCGTGAGACAGCATACACATTATAGTCTATGAAAATGTGAAATAGTAAGGAACCTCAGGAAGTTTTTTTTTCTTTATTGCTTTTTCATGAAATTTTAAAATCATAGATATACCATGTATCTGTTTATGTACTGTAAGCATATCTGTGCTTCCTACATGAAAGAATGATTTTTTTCTTCCTGTTACTTGACCCCCACCAGTAAGCACAAATTTTCACCTCCTTGGGAGTGATGGAAAAGGAGTGCCCATTTGTGTTACAGTGAACAACTTTAAAATCGACCATAATTGTGGATTATTCTCCTGGCGTGGAGAAACCCGGCTCGCTTCAGATCACCCAGAATATTAGACAATAATTTAGTGATCCTAGCTCAGGTGTATTTGATTCTGAGCCATTTGAATTTCAATCTCAGATACCAGGTTATCTTAGCTGACACCTAAGTCGAAGCATGAATAATAAAACTACTGCCACATACTTAGAATTTCCACATTTTCACAAGACTAATGGGACTTCATTGAAAAGCTCTAAATCATCATCACACAGACATCTGAATGTGCAGTAGACTGTAATGAAGAATTAAAGCCGCTCATCTTCAGACTTTCTCACTCAATATAATCCCCCCACTTTATTACGTGGGCCAGTTGGCCATTCATAGCCGAAGATTCATTAGTGGCATTATTCTCAACTGGCAAAGACTTTGAAATATTATTCTTTCATTGTGACACTTCCTATTAAACTTTTCCATAGAAGAGGTCAGCCTAGAGATTTATTTTCATGCTGGTATGAATTGTCTCCCAAATACAAAAAGATATTAAGAGGGTGGTGTGGTTATTGTTCATTATTGCTTTAAGTAACATTTTTTTTCTTTATGGTGAGTCATGTATCATTATAGGTCTTTCAGTTTAAAATAGAAAAGGCCCTATTTGGGGCTGCTAGCCAGACTCTGTTTTATTTTTTTCCCCTTTTCCATTTTTCAAGTATTGTTCTTTGTAATGGCAAACAACAGCAAAATACTTTCACTTTTCTTTAATGGAACGATCTGTCTTGAGAATAAATTAGTTTCTTAGGGTCCTATTCAAGCATAAGACTTGACGGCCACTTTGAAGTTTATTAAATATAAAGAAAATTCTCACACAGAAAACAAACAAGTCTAGAGCTTAGAAACCTAAGTTCCCATCTAACTCATTAGTTTCCAAAAACAGTGTTTCTTTCTCAGGATAGTGAGAGCCTAGGAAAATGTCAGTGTACCAGGTGGAGGTAATCAGCTACAACCGTGGGAAATATTTTCACCAGACATTTTCCTCCTCAATATCAGCCAGAGACCTGGTTGGTGTACACCATACACATCCATCTCCTGTCTCGCCTAGATTTTTGTGATACTTGAGTACCATAGACTGAGAGGGTTTTATTACATGATGTTTAGAAAACATATCTACATTGAAAAAGGAACACAAGAGCACCCAGGAAACTGTCTTCTTTGAGGTATCCAGTATTTCCTACGGGTAATTCCTTCTGCATCCCCTAAGGACAGATCTGACCCCATCTCATCAGGCCTTCAGCTGCCTCAAAGCGCCATGAGCAAGCAGTTGAACTTCTGTGGGATGCCACGCAAAGTCATCTGTAGCCTGACACCATCTATATTGATGACCTCATTTCAAACTAGCCTTTCTCTTACATTTAAAAAAAAAATGTTACTGGCCTTTTCTAAACAAGCCTTTTTTTTTTTTCTCTCTCTCTCTCTCTTTGTCCCTTTGCATGTTGTTCCTTCTGCCAGAAGCTGGTCACTTTCTCCTTGTGATGCCCATTAGTAACGACCAACTGACACCTTCCTTAACAAGCTCTTGCACAACTGGTCTCACTTTCTTCTCGCTTTGCCCCGGTCTCTGTCATCGCCCATCTCTGACTGAAGTGCGGTTGTTTATCTTCAGGCTCGCTCCTGCTAACAGGCAGACTCTTTTTTACAATTTTGTTTTTTGAGGGCAAGGGCAGTGTTAACTCAGTAAAAAATGCTTATGACATTATGCATTTATTTATTAGGCTGAACTATATAAAACTGCTGATATTTAACCATTTTTGACCTACAAAAAATGACAATACTTACATTATTTATACTCTGTCTCATTCTAAAAATACTTCTCAAAGTCCTGGCAAGAACACACTGAGACAGAGACAATCTGCTCACTCACCAGGTATCCCACTGGAACCCTGAGACATTTCCTGATTCCCTGGCTATCCTGGGGGGCCTGGCAGCCAGGGCTGGCCAAGGAAGCGGCAGAAAGGTTAGCCAAAGGAGGTCACTTGCTGACTGAAAGAGTGAAAATAGCACGTGCATCTTTCCAGTATCTCTTCTCTTGCTACAATGACTAAAGAGATTGCATGTTCCAGACAGTGCAGCTGCAGAGGGTAAAATGTTAGCATGGGTTAGCGAGCGACTCGGGTCCAGAGCCCTGGACCAGCCATCATGTCAGGTCCCTGGGATTTCAGCTTGAACTTCTGGTGAATAGTACAAATGACCAAATAAAAAGGACAAGGAAATGAGGTAACGGTACATAAGGAAAGAGAAACAAAGACAGGATAATAACAAACTTAAAGTGCAAGCCATTTGTCTTCTATGTACTAGAGGTCTGATACATACTTGACTTGAGCTTTCCTGTGGGGAAGAAACAAAAGAAAAGGAAATACCATCTTTTGCAAAGTTCAACATGGATGAAAACTAACTTACAGTGGATACTCAATATTCTTGGTCTCTATTGAAGGAATAAACTTCTTGTGTTATTGTTTATGTGTATACTGTGTATCAGAAAAATAGAAAATAGCAACATGAGCTCTGGAAAGATGAAAGAGTCCTTAGGGGTGGGTCAGAGAGATCTCTCACCTGTGCCGAGTCTGGTCTAACACTAGACCAACGACTTCGACTGCCCTATCTCCAGAGGCACTAACCTCAAATGTCCAATCAGCAAATGCTTCTCAGCAAAAGAAGGTGGTGTTGAGGTAAACCACTTTGTCCATGAACCTTTAATAAGCTCTTTAGAAATATTATTTCAGATAATACTCAACTGCACATTAACAAATCCACAATAAAGGATTTTTCTATCACATTACATCTAAATTCTTAGCTCAGAGTTGACAATAACACCTCCAGTAATTTTGTGAGAATCACGGTGCATAGAGACTGATAAAAAGATATTAATAATTTTATTCTCCAACATTTTGGTGAAACTAAGACAGTAATTATCTCAGTTGTTATCTTTCCAATTATGTGCTTCCAAATTAAGATACAGAGATAAGATACTCATGCATACACAATGAATGTGTATCAGCACTTGCATCAAATGGCTTATGAGATTATGGATCTTTTATCTTCTTTTTACTTTGTTGTCTTTCAAAATATCTAATAACAAACTACATTATTTGTATGAGAGAAGTGCATTTAAACATACATGTCAATACAAAAACACTTTGTCATTTTCACCCAGCCCATTCTCAGTACTGTCTACCCATCTTCACTTTCTCATTCAAGCCTTGACCTATTTGTAAACATGACTGCCATCTGAAATTTTTTTACGGAAAGGGATTATACCACTTATAACTCCATTATTATCTTTATAATTTAAAGCTAGTTTGAGGACTTAAACTCTGGTTATAAATAACCTGGATAAGTCCTGGGACCAGGCCCCTCTCTGGCTAGACAATTCTGCTCTGTGTGGTCTGTTCCCCTCCACCTGCTCCACTCCACACCACCCTGCGCCTTACTCCGCGAGACATCTCCCCTGTTTCACCTCTAGCTGGGAAAACGCGGCCTTCAGTGGAAAGGGAGAGTGCGCTCTCCAATCCAGAGGAGAGGGACTTCTAGACAGAAAACCCAGCCCCGGGGCCCTGGCCAGCCCTTCCTCACGAGGACTTAAAATCCGTGCAGTTTAATGGGTCCGAAAACACTGTCTTGATTGGTCAGAATGGAGCTACTCTGATTGGCTGGTGAAGAAGCCGAATTGGGGGGCGAGGAGGGGGGGGTCGGCAAACTATAGCTGCGCAGCTCCGTTTGGATGGGGAAACCCTCAGTCCTATTGGCTTAAATAGGATTCCAGGAACTCCTTTATAAGGGCTGGTTCAGATGGCGGGAACACAGTGTGGGCTGGCCCTTCAGTGCAGAGGCGGGTGGTTCAGAGCAGGCTTTTCCCTGAAGTGCAGTTTGTGTGAGGGGTCCCTGTGGAGAAGTGGCTGCTAGGCTGTGTTTTTGTTTTTAAATTTGAGCCCAGCCAGCTACCATGAGCCCTTCTTGGCAGGCATCCTCTTTCTCAGGGTCCATACTTCTTATACAACAAAAAGGTGGAAAGAAGGAAAAAATTAGTTCTTTTTTCATATTAGTTGATTTAAAATATGGAACATCAATCTTTTTCACTTGATGTTTAAAAACAATTATAAAATCAATCTATCAATAAATTACACCATATTGTAATAATCTCTTGCTCTATCCAAAACATAGGAAAGGAAAATTAGGAAGGTGAAAGAAATACCTCCTCTGTTCAAACCTTTAGTCCTCCCATGTTTTGAGTAGAGAACCTTTCTGCGTAGAATACACACACAAACACACACACAACCCTCCAGGCTGGGCTGAGTGGCTTACCAAAAACAATCCTCACTGTTTCCTCCTAAATCTCCAGTCTCAGGTTCTCCTTAAGTATAGTTTTCAGAAATTGTCTCTGATCCAAAATAATGTCTTAATATTCCCAAAGTTCAGGCTCTTTTGTTTCCATTATTCCTGGGAGCCAGTTAAAGGAAATACAGAACACATCATTAATACTTTTATAGACAGAACTAATGGTGGTATTTAGTTGGCACCATCTTTTAGAGGGCAATTTTACAATATATCCAAAGTGTAAAATTCTGCATAAACTTGGCCCAAATATTTCACTTCTAATAATTTATCCTAAGGAAATAATAATGGGTATGTGCAAAGTTTGCTTAAAAGAATGTTTATTATAAAGTTATGTACGATGTTACCAGGAGAAAAATGAACAGCTTTTATTTAGTTTCAAGGTAAAATGATCATGCCTTTTATTTAGTTCTTGGTAGTTTTTTTTATGTATTTAAATTTTCCCGTCATAGAAGTATAATCAGATGTAAGAATTCCCGTTTCTGACCTGAGGGTAGCCCTAACACATAGGCAGTCAGCAGGACCGGATGACTGATGAGAAGAACTTCCCTTTTATGGGAGACCTTCTCCTCCAGAATCAGAATAAGGGTGTTAACAAAACCAACATTCATTTAAAAAGTGTTCATCAAAGCAAAGGGAGGGCCATTTACCCATGATGCCATAATGAGCCAGGTTTTTAAAATGTGCCCTTCATTTGAACTATCTGGAAGTAATTTCTCATCAAGTCTTCCTTCAGCCACTCAGTTTAGTAATCCATATTTGCTTTTTGTACAGGTATAAATCATCAGCCCCCATTTAGTTGGAATTATTGAGAAGTGCCTCAATAGAGTGCAACTATGGAAATACTGCTTCCACGTGTTAATGTTCCTGGGAACAATTCCTGGACAAGGGTTATAGCTGAAATTCAGTCAGCTACCACCTGGTTGACGCCAAGGTACAAATGTCTGAACACCTTGCTTCAATTTACAAAAATCTCTGAATTGATATTTCAACTCTAGACTTTCCTGTGAAACTGACCAGGACAGCAGCATGCATGAGCTGGGTCATACCTCCTCACAAAACCCAATTTTTAAATATTCGGGGGAAGCGCACTGGACTGGGTTATCAAAAGACAACAGAGGCTGGAATCGGCTCAGTAATTATCTTATCCTCTAGAACAAAGACATTTAGTCTCTCGGAGCTTCAGTGTCATCATTAAAAGATGGAATAATTCCTACCTCACAAAAAATTGTCAAGATTAAATGAGAAAGTGCTGGGCTCACAGTAAATATTTGTTAGAATAAGAATATGCTAGCAAAAAAATAGTAATAGATCACAGGAGACTTTTCCAGCATGTTCAGTGAACTCTTGGCCATTTTTCTTTATAATGCTTTTTTTTAAAAAAAAAATCTATTTCCTCTGGCATTTCCTTGACCGGTAAGGTTATGTACTGGAAAAGAATATTGCAATAGGAATGAAAAGACTTAGCTTTCAATCCAAGCTCTGAGCCTGTAATGTGGAATAACATTTTCTGGCTGAAATGACCTTAACTACACAAGGCAGGATGGCTATTTAATTTAAGGTAGCTTCAAGTTTTTTTTTTTCAACTTTTTCCATACAAACTTTCTTCATGAATCAAGCTTGAACCCCTCTCGTTCTCCCTGTCCCCACAAAAGAGCATCCCTTTCAAGTAGCATTAAATTTTCCAGTCACAGCTCAGCCATGAGAATATAGTAAAAGTTCAGAGAGATCTCTGGGAATATTGTAATGCACACTTCATCCTAAATCACTTCCATTGGCAAACTGATCTTTCTCTTCCTCAATATTACAATCATGCATTGGGAACTGATTGAATTTAATTTACAACATGCCACAAATGGCTTTCCAGCTCGCCAGCTAAGCTGTTAGGTTTGCCTTCAAGTCAGTAAACCTTGGGGTCCCTCTTGTTCTCAGCCTGGAACTTGGGTATCTTACAAGCATCATTCACCTTGATTGCCTCAGTCAGTGACCTTTTCCTTTAACTCACTAGAGCTTCTGGGATATTTTCTTTTTATCCTCCACAATAAAATATCTTTCACAATCAAGATCTCAGAGCCTCAGATAAGAAACCAGTTAAGGTGTCTTAGGCTATTTTTCTGTACCTTGAAAAGATATTATTGCCAAAATATATTGTTGTCTTTTGAGAGAATTACCTGATCCCATGTATCTCTTGGTGTCTCTGATTATGGCAGCATCATAGGTTTAGTACAATAGATACACACTGGCAGTCTGTGCAAAAGTCCACATTGCTCTGGAGAACACGCTTGTACTTTCAACTGACACCTAAAATGTATAAAATGCTATCTTTTAATTATGAGGCCAATAATTTACTTTCAATAATTATTTCACAGCAGAATCTCTATCTCTCTAATACAGCTAAAAGCCAACTTAGTAAGGAGAGAGTAATCTCTAAGGCTTTTGAGTTATAGGTTGGATCCTGGTTCTGTGGGTTCTAGAGAGTCCCCATAGGGGAACCTATGTGAATCATGTACCAGTGCAAAACTTTTCATTTCTGAGAAGGCTTGCATGCATGGTATGTATTTTAAGGGAAAAAACATCCAAGACAGCAGTAGAACTACCACTTGAGGAACAGGCACCTAAGACTATAATGAGGCATAGTTTCTGCTACAGAGTTTTTTCAGCCTCCTTGGAGGTGACACTGTTGGTAGCTAAGGAAGCTTTTTACGAATGTCTGAGTGCTCTGAGAGACTGGGGCTCCCTTGAAATAGCTGAGGGGGGAGCGCTGATTAGGACAACCCTGGTGCCTCGGACTGCAGTGATAGGGCCCTTCATCATGGTCCACATGGATGGAAGACGTGCTGTGTGCGTGGTTACTGACGTCCAACAGACAGTGAACACCAATCATGATCACGGAGACTGCAAAATCGTGCTGGTGGTCCTGATTCAGCCTGAGGCCCACTGTAGCCTCTGCACTGCTAGGCAAAGGTCACGCCTTTAGGAGACAATGCAAAATGTAGGAGAGAATCTTGTGTTAATGCAAACCAAAGTAAAGCAAATGGAAACAGGATAATTAATGCGTTTTTTTTTTTTTTTTGTGTGTGTGTGTGTGCGTGTGTGTGTGTCCTTGTTGGGTAGAAGTGGGTTTCAATCCTAGCGCCAACATTCAACATTCTAGGCCTTGCTTTCCTTGTCAATAAATTAGACAATGTATGTCTATAAGGTCAGTGTAGGGATTCAGTTCAACACCATTCATAAAGCGCTTGCTCTATAATAGGTCCTTAATAAATGACAGCTGTCATTACTGGTAGGCTGATGGTGAGAATGGTGCTACCAATTTAAACAAATACTTATCAAAGAGTTTGGCACATAGTAAGAAATCAGTATTTATTTTCCTTCTCTTCTCATTTTGAAGTTACTTTATGTCAAATATTAACGTGTAGTCTACCTATAGCTTTCATTCCTGAAGCCCCAAAGAAAAATACTGTATTTTTCTCTCAAGAATTATTAAAAAAAAAAAAATCTCTCTGCAAGATACTCTATCATGTTTTGTGCTAAGAGGTGGGAAAATATTGGCCTTTGGAGCCAGAAAACCTGAATTTTTCCCCTTTCACTCTTCACCTGCTATTAATAAGCATCTGTGTTAGAGTCATTTTTCTCTCATTAAGAGAATATTAATTGCACTGAAGCTCCTAAATCTTACCCCATCCAAAATACAATGAGACTAGCTCTACTTTGAGAATACTTAGAGTATACAGGTGTACTGTTTCATTTAATGCTTACAAAGTGATTAAGTGATTCTCACTGTCATTCTCATTTTACAGGTGAGAAAAATCTGGCTGATAAAGATAAAATAAAACTGCACCAAGGTCAGGTAGCTAACAGGCGGCAGAGCTGGGATTTAAACTTCCGTGACTCTGAAGCTTGAGCTCATATTCAGTGTGCTGTTCGTCTCCCCGTCAAACATGGGAACTCTGAGAGAGCTTATGTTCTTAGTGAACTATAAAATAATAAAACCAAGTGAATCAAATGTCAACTTGTTCATTAAAATAGGAAATGCACACAATATAAAAATGATAAATCAGTTGACTTTTTTTACAACCTCAGTGTACCGTGAGGAAACTAAACTCATCCATCTTCTTCCCAGCTAATCTTTTCAACATTAATACTTTCCTAAAGTAAATTAGAAACTGGGAATTAATTTAATGAGTTTTTCTTCCTAATGACATAAGCTTCATATCATTGTAGTTCCCAAAGCAAATTGCCATTTAAGTTATCACATGGGGCGGCTGCAGCCCTCCTTGGAGCTCAGAGTTAAAAATGAAATTTAATAATTAGGATTTCTCATTGAAGTGGACACTTTTATTCTCAAAAAAAATTATGTGTGTTAACATAGCCAGCAGCCTCATTTCCTTCATAATTTAAAGGATGTTTGTTTCTTGTATTGTGTTACCTGCTTCACAAAACACATGACGTGGGCCGATATAAAATACAGCTCATATGTTTTTAAATACACAATTATAATTTTCAGTGAGTCATGGACAAGAGGTACATTGGTTCATGTCATTTACAAAAATGTCAGTCAAATTGGCAGCTAGTTCACCCTCTTGCTGTCCCTGAGGCAGGGCGCAGATTGCTGAATTCCACACTGTCATTAGAAATGTCAATCAGGAAAGGAATCAGTCACTCATTTTTAACTGAAGGAGTGAAAGAGTGAATTACCTCTGATTTGTCAAATCGTTTCACAGTGTAATGATACCATTCATTAATCATATTAGCCATGCAAAGTGACCAGAATTTCTATCATAACATTGATGACATGTCACTATATTTGAGGAAGAGGAAGACTAAATTAAAAGATTTGAATATTCAAGTGTATTAGTACTTGAAAGCTGTTAAGTAACTTGAAGCACCATCTTTCCAGTCAATCTCCAGTGTTTTGTTTGTTTGCTTTAATACTTGCAGTGGACAAGATGCTTTTAATAGGGGGAATGCTAGAACATATTAAAAAACTGAGTTGTCTTTGTGCTAAAGGATGAGTCATTCACACAGTGTGTAAGATAGGTGGAACTATGATGGGGAGGGATCCTGAAACATGTGTAACAATCAAAGAAACTGGATTTATTTGGCCTCGACAAAACTCTGCAGAGGACATGCTGGATGCTTTCATTTATTGGAAACTGTCATATGGATGTGGATTGATAAACAAAACGAAGGCAAATGGGTAGAAGGCACAAAGAGACATATTTCTCTCAGCAGAGGAAGAGACTTCGAGCCGTGTAAAGGTCTGAGCTGTGCGTGTCTAATCTGGGTACCAGTGTCAATGGACAAGCATAGGTTGAAGTTGTGAATAGCACAGGGGGAAAAGTAATGGTGAACAGGAAGAAAACTAGGTAGGTGGCCAGTAATGTTTCTTTTAGTCCTAAATGCTGTTCTGGAGAATAAGAAAACACAGACAAGAAATTACCCAAGAACAGTTTTAAAAGAAAATAACAGGAATTAACAAGTACAAAACAAAAATTCAAAGTGAGTGTGAAGCATTGCTACAGGTTGGATTCCTCCAGAAGTGGAGTATAAGGCCAAGTTTAGTCTGTTGAATGCTTATTACAGATCTTCCTGAGGGACAATCTCTGTGGAAGGCAGGAAAAGGAAATAGCATGCAGTCAAGCCTGGAGGCAGGACTGACCTGGGCCCCAGCCTACTCCAAAAGTTATTCTGGAGCTAGAATATCCCTTAAGAGCCATCCTGAGTTGATTGGGTCAAGATGGCCAGGCCTTCATTTACTTTCATTAGTCATTCGTTAGATGGGAACTACCCACGATGAGATGCAGCCTTGGGCAATGACTCCCTGCCGCTGAGGTAGACCCTGAAATAGCTGACAGTTTTCGTGCGGGCAGGGCGGTCAGTCAGCAGCACTCTCAGCAACTGGGTCTGTAAGTCCTCCACTGCAGGGAGATCTGGGTGACGGAGTGTCCACGAAGTCCACCCCATTGTACAAACGAAAGTTGCTTGTTCACTTACAATCTGTAAGCAACTTCTATGGAATTCGAGTGGACCTCTTCAAAGAGCCTAACAGAGCAGGAAACTGCACTCATTGCAGCTGGTCTCAGAGCCACAGCTGATTCTCCCCGTGTCGCTCTATTAGCAGACGGCACTCTCTCGTTCCAGATACCCCTCAGCAGCAATATTAGCTCAGTGGGCAGTGCTAAGTGAAAATCCACACTATTTGGCACAAGTATAGACTCCTTTGAACTGTGTGCCTACTGTGTCAGGGCCATGAGCCAGACTCTTTAAGGAGAAGTCTGGGATGGAGGGGTCTCTGCACCAGGTGTATCTCATCCCGGGACTCCCCGTGCTGCCTGCCGCATCTCGCCCTGCATTTACAGAAATCCTGCAAGATCCGGCTTCCCAACAGCAGCCCCTTGGGCCCGATTCGGCCATTCTCTGGGCGTCCTCTGAGCCCATCCTCTTTTTGCCCCTGCCATTGGGGCGAGCACTTACTGAGCAACCACCCCACCCCCCAGCCCCCGCGACACTACACACACCCCCTCAGCCACACAGCATGTCCTGTGGACTCCAGTTTGCCTACCTGGGAAGACCCACACTCCATCCCGCCCCCCACCGGGCCCTGGCCCTGGGCTGCCACTCATGGTATGCAAAAGAGGAGGACACTTCTTGATGGTGGGATTTGGGTGGAGGAGCCAGCTCCCCCAACGCCGGTGGACTGAGTCAAAGACAGAGCAATGCACTGAGGCCATTGTTCAGGAGAGGCTTGAGGAGCAGGTGGTCTCCTGGGACAAATTCAAGACACTTCACCACTGCTGGGAGGAAAAACTACACTGGTGTCTCTGGGTTGCTGTGGCCTTTGACCTTGCCTGAGGTAAGTCTGGCGATGCGAGCCTGCGTGGGTATCCTGGAGCCCTGGGCATCCCGGAAGGTGGGAAGGTGGAAAGGTGGGAAGATAAGTGACTCCTGGTACTTTTGTGTGCAGTGTTCTCCCCAGACCAGATTTCAGGTGTTCAGTGCCAGGTCTCACACTCCTGGCTGGGCCCCTGGGCCCCAAGACCACTGCTGGGTCAGGGAAAGCTTGTTGTGGGGAATTTGCTTTGACAGGGTCTCCGGAGATTGACCAGATGTGGCCGTGGGCGGGAAGGAGAGGCTCGGTGTAACAGTGGTGGATTTGTGGGGACCTTGAGCTAGCTGATAAGGGACTTGGGATGGATTCTTGATGTAGTATTTTTATCTTAAAATGGCTTGCTGCTGGTCCCACCCGGGTTGTGTGGTCACTTTGTACCCCATGGTTAGGTGTTCAGTCTCTAGAAGACCTCTGTGGTATACCCAGAGTTGTCTTTCAGAGTATAGGGAAGTTTTTGCTGCATACGTCATGGCCTTGCCCTTGGGTCTGTGTTGTAAATATCACATGGGAGGTGTGGGGGTTTGTCATAAGCTCCACATGGTACCTTTCCCCACAGCTGGTCATACCACAGGGTCTCTGGCTAGTCATATGTTCCAAGTGGCAAAGCAGATTCAGTGCAACCAGGCCTCACTACAGAGCTTGTCCTGTTTTGGGGTCCCACTCAGAGCTCCCCTGTCACTGGGAATATGGGTCAGCAGCATTCCTGGTTGTCGAATACTCGGCCTTCAGAATCTGAAGGTGTCTGTCAATCATTGTGCTTCTGTGTATTGGGAGGTGCCACATGCAGTAATTAATCTTCCACTTAGTATGGGGTGTCCTGGAATGTCTGTGACCACTAGACCACTAAAATTTTACTTGGGTGGCACATCCTTGAGTTGTTATTGTGCTTATCTCCCATCCTCCGGAGCACACAGATCTTAAAGGTCTCTAATGTGCTAGCCACTTCTTGCTCATCTAGCCCAAATACCATGATGTCATTGATATAGTGGACTGACAACGGTATTTTGCAAGATGTTTTGGTTGTCCAGGCCTCTGCATATCATATCATGGAGATTACTAGCATAATCCTGGAGCTACATTCTAAATCAGTGATTTTCAACCAGCATGCCACAAGAAATCTTAAAACATGAGGTACCCATTTAGTCAGGGGTACTGACCTCTTTTTCCTTAAATTGTCAAATAAAAAAAAATGACAACAGTCAACCAGTGTGAATGAATCAAAATTATACCTATTTTGATCATATTGGCAAAAAAAAATATTTTTGGTGTGCCACAGAATTTTACTAATTAGTTTACGGGTGCATAAGATGAAAACGGTTGAAAGTCACAGCTCTAAATATATACTGTTGCCTGTTATCTGAATTCAAATGATTTCTGAGAGTGATGGAAAGACCACATTTGATAAATCAATGGCTATATGCCATGTACACAGAGTTGTTTGAATTTGCTCAAGCAGAGAATTTCCACCTGGGATTGGAGCTGTAAGTGAGGACAACTCCCTGGAGTGAGTGTGCCCTACTCTAGTGCCACTTTGGAGGCTTCCTCTGGTTTTCCCAAAGAGCAGGCTGGTGACATAAGTGGAGAGATGACTGGAGCCACCAACCCTGCCTTCTGTAGATTGTTGCAAGTGAGATATGGGATGCAGTATTATTTTTGATTTGCTGTATCGGAAGGGAGTTTTGCAGTATCTGAAGCTTCCACTTAGAATTTTGCATTACAACAGTTTTTACTCTACAATCCAAGGTTCCCACATAGGTATTGTACATTGCCAAGGGCATCTACTCTGACTATGTTAGGGACCATAAGAATGACCACTAGGTGGGTTCGTGCACCCAGTGTGCCCCTGTGAACCAGTTTTCATTTATGCCCTAGCCTCCATATTTCCCCACTTTAACAGATCATGACACTGATACCTCCAGGTATCAGTGTAACTCAGACTCTGCACCCATCATTCTGTAAAACATTCGGCTGTTTACCTTTCCCTAGGGTGCAATTGTCCTAGCATATAGTTGGGTCTCCTGTGTTCATCCCTTCTGAAAATTTGTCTTTTAGTTGGTGGTTTACACCATTTTCATTTAATGTAATTATTGATATATTTAAATTTGGCCTACCATTTTCTTGTGTGTTTTCTCTTCATCTTTCTGTTCTTCATTTTTCTGTTTCTTCTTGCCAAGTTTATTATGGCTTATTTGAATATGTTCTAGAATTCAATTTTCATCAGTCTGTGTGGCTTTTGGAGTCTGTGGTCTTTATTTAGGTGTTATTAGTAATTGCTATAGAAATTAATATTTACCTAATTTCCAGCCAGTCTTCAAGTTAACTGATTTTTATGTCATATCCATTTTGCAAGTGACCTATTTAAGTGATTTTTCAAAAATTCCATTATTATATTTTTCAGTTTTAAAATTGCTATTTTTTTCTTTTTAATGGCTTCTACTTTGCTGAGAACAGATTTTTTTTCATTCATTTCAAGAATATTTGTCCTACATGGAGCATAGTTACAATTTCTGCTTTAAACCATTTGATAGTTCCAGTTTCTGGGTCATCTCAGGGTTAGCATCTGTGAATTTTCTAGCGCCTGTGAATTTTACTGAGATTGTACTGGTACTTTATGTATCAAGCACTTTTCAGCTGTATCCAGGACATTTTGAATATTATGTTGGGAGACTGTTACATTCTTCAGAGAATGCTGACATTTTGTTTGGGCAGCAACCTACCTCATTGAGTTCAGAAACAAGTCTTAACCTTTGGTGGGCTGTAGCTTAGGTGTCAGTTTAGTTTTCCAAGGTTATGCAGTGCTATTTGTGCTAGTTGGGGACTCACCAGTGATTTAACTTGTGTGTGACAGCACCCTTGGGGTCAGTTCCATGCTTGTGCAATTCAGAATGTGAGCCTGGGACCCTGGACACAGATTTAGGGATCTCTAACTCTAGATCCCTCCTCTCTGGGATTCCCCACACTGTCCTCAGAGATCCTCTTCGGCTGATCCCCTGGCCATCAAGCCGAAGTCTTCATGTCCTGTGCTGTCATACACTTCCTATAACTGAAAATGTAACTGAAAAATAACCTGAAATGGTCCCACTCTCTCTTTGGACCACAAGGACTTCTTTTCTGAGTCCTTCTAGTCAGAAAGGACTGTCCCATAGCACTGGGTTCCTGAGAGGCCACACTGCGGTCCTTGACATGCAGTGCAGCTGCATGTCTTGCGCTTGTATAGGGCTGGACTGCTGACTTATTAAACCGGGAATCCCCTCTATTACTGTTCTACAGGGCCCCCCTTCCTCATCCTCTAGCCAGAAAAGGGTTTGTAATTTTTCTGTCCCTAACTGTAGATTGAGGATACCCTAAAACCTGTGGTGGGTCCTGGCTGGTGTGCCTCAGTGGTCTGAGTGCCAGCCTGCAAACCAAGGGGTCACCAGTATGATTCCCAGTCCAGGGCACATGCCTGGGTTGCAGGCCAGATCCCCAGATGGGGGCGCCATTAGAAGCAACTGCACATTGATGCTTCTCTTCCTCTCTTTCTCCCTCCTTTCCCCTCTCTAAAAAAGGGGCAAAAACTATGGTGGGAGTCATAGAAGAAAAACAAAACAGGAGATGCAAGTCTGTATTGGTTATTACTCAGGTTTTTATTTCCCTCCCAAATCTGCTTGCTATTGTATTACTTATTTTTCAGTTCTCAGCACCTTTATATATTTTGCCCAGGGTTTTTAGTTTTAATAAGAGAGAGACAGATAGGGTAGAATCTGTTTATTCCATCTTACTTGGAATTTGAACCCCAAAAATTGAAGTATAAGAAATAAATTATTGTGAATCTCATAAAAGAATGTTAAGCATTAGATAAATTAGTCATGACATTTAAGAAACTTAAAAAAAAAAACAAAACACCAGGAAACATTCAATAATATTGGGTTGGCCAAAAAGTTTGTTTAGTTTTTTCCATATGCATGATGGCTCTAGTAGTGCTTAGTTGTCTTTAACTTCATTCAAAACAGTTTTGTTAGATTGTATTGTGACAGCTGTCCTTATCATTGTGCATTAAAAATACGTATAACTGGTGAGTTTTTGTGCAGCCATTTTAATATTGAAGATAGAAGATATGTAACATTTTTGGCATGTTATCCTTTATTATTTTAAGAAAAGTAAAATGCAACTGAAATGCAAAAAAATATTTGTGCATCCTTGGCTGGTGTGAAAATATAGAGAAATTTTCTGTGCCTCAACATGCAGTGTTCTTTCACATTTTCACGCTTCATGCATATTCTTCCTTCTCTGGACTGGCACTGCCTTTCCGTTCCAGTAAATGTTCGTTCCCTTCTGCTCTTCCATAGAAGCAGTCAGAGCCTTCATGTGTTTACCTGGTTTACAAATAAACCACTTGTGGTTCGGTTACAGAAAGCATAATGAGTCTCTTGCAAAAACATCTGCAATAAATACATTACATTATATTTGATATTCTTTCAGGACTTTAGAAATTAAAAATTAGCCCTGGCCAGGCAGCTCAGTTGGTTAGGATGTTGTCCTGATATACCAAAATTGCCAGTTTGATCTCTGGTCAGGGAACATGTAAGAATCAACCAATGAATGCATAAATAAGTGTCACAACACATCAATGTTCTTCTCTCTCTCAAAATCAACTTAAAGAAAAATAAAATTAGACCTCAAATGGGAGAGCTATCCCAGCTAGTTTTCCTTACATCTAAAATAAGTGTTCTGAAGCTGTCACCCTTCAGGGAGGTGGAGAAACTTCACACAGCGGGACAGCGATGAGAAACACTAGTAGGAATGCTACATGGCAGGAACCTTGCCTTTGTCAGAGAATAGCGACCCCCTCATGGGAGGGCAGCTCCAATACGCCACAGTACAGTCTTTTTCAAATCTCAGTTGGCAGAACTTGGGGGAGGGATCAGGATATTCTCAGGAGTCTGTAATGTCTTCCCAATATTTTGTTTAAATTGTTTTTGTTTTTATTGATTTTAGAAAGGAAGGAAGGAGGGAGGGAGAGGGAGTGGCAGGGAAAGAAGTTTCAATCTCTTGTTCCACTTATTTATGCGTTCATCGGACGCTTCTTGTACAGGGCCTCACGGAGGATCTAACCAGCAGCCTTGGTGGATGACACTCTACAACCAACTGAGCACCTGGACTGGGTGTCCACATTTTAAATGTTATGCTTTTATTGTATTTGAGGCTCATCTCAACACGTGCTTCTTAAGCCCTGCATGGTCATTTCAGTGCTAGCTTTTATACTTGTATAACAATCTCTTTAGCATCCGTAGACCTATTTTAATGCAATGTGCCGTGAAATAAACAAGCTGTCCTTAATCGGTCCCTGGTGTGACCCCAGTAGGTGAAGACCACACGGCATTATACCGCGCTGTGCAGTCTGGGAGTGGTGCGGGGAGGGACGAGGGGGCAGTGGGTCGGTGCGCGCTTCATGTGAACCGGCTCTGCATCGCGCATGGCAGTCTCACTCCAAACACTTTTATTTCACCCGCTATTGGCATAATTAGATAAATGTTATTAAGGTAAATACTGTTCTGTGGTTGGTTGTACTTATTTTGTATTTTGTTTTATAGTGTTATGAGAAGGTAAGGCAAAAGAAGTCCATTTCAAAGTTTATGTTCATACATACTAAATTGTGTGGAAAGCATATTGTGTAGGAAGCATGTTTCCTTTAAATAGTTTTTATATTATTAAATGTTTTGGAAACAACTGAGGTTGAAAGATTGGGGACCTTGAAATTAGACATACTCAAATTCTGATTCTGTTGCACCCTAACTGAGGAAGTAAATTAGATTCTCTGAGCCTATGTTTTCTCACCTGCGAGAATAATGGCAACTTCAGCGTTAAAACTAGGAAATGGATAGAACTGTGCAGGCAGTGTATGCTTTGTTCTCTTCCTTTCTTTTTTCTCTTTATCTTCAACCCACATTCTGCCACCTGTATTTCTCAGCAGAACCTTCCGGTAGCAAGGGACACAGATTAGCAGCACAGTGCACTTCTGGTTCATTCAGCCCCGATTGAAATTGTGCCAGAGGAAGTGGAAGATTTACAGTGTTGGAATTATTTATAAAAGCAAATTACTCATGTTCTTTCTGGTCCCCAAAAGCAGAGGTAATCAGGATGTGTTTCACACCTGCTTCTTACACTAAACTGGAAGAAATTTTGGGATTAAAATATTTTTCAGATTTGTTTTTTCATCGAATTAACATCTGCCTTGAATTTTTAGTCCTAAGAAATTAGCAATAAAGCAAACTTCTATACCTAAATTACATAGGGATTTAAGTTTTTATTTTTTTGAATCATGGTTTACTTTAATATTATTTTGTATTAATTTTAGGTGTGTAGCATAGTGGTTAGACAATCACATAATTTACAGTTTCCTTCCCACTGGTATTTCCAGTTCCACCTGGCACCACTCACAGTCATCCCATTATCATTGACTATATTCCCTATGCTGCCCTGTCCATCCCTGTGACTGTTCTGTAACTGTCAATCTGTACTTCCCAGTCCCTTCACCTCTTTCACCCAGTACCCCAACCCTTTTCCCCTCTGGAACCACCAGTCTGGTCTCTGTGTCTGAGCCTGTTTCAACTTTGTTCATTCATTCTGTTCTTCAGATTCCACACTTAAGTGAAATTATATATGGTATTTGTCTTTCTTATAGTTCAGTGAGCATAAGACCCTTTCGGTCTATGCATGTTGTCTTAAATGGTAAGATATCATTCTTCTTTGTGGCCCAGTAATATTCCATTTCGTGTACAAACCACTTTTTTTCTACCCACTGATCTATGGACAGGCACTGGGGTGGCCTCCAGATCTTGGCTATTGTAAATAATGCTGCAATGAACATTGGGGTGCATGTATATTTTTCAGATTAGTGTTTTTGGTTTCTTTGGATAAAAATACCCAGAAGTGGGATCACTGGGTCATAAGGCAGTTCCATTTTTAAGTTTTTGAGGAAATTCCACCCTGCTTTCCATAGTAGCTGTACCAATCTGCATTCCCACCAACAGTGCAAGATTCCCTTTTTTCTCCACATTCTCACCAACCCGTTTATTGATTTATTGATGATAGCCATTTTGACAGGTGTGAGGTGATGTCTCATTGTGGTTTTAATGTGTATTTCTCTGATAATTAGTGACATAGAGCATTTAAAAAAAAAGAAACCTAGAAATAAGTTTAACCAAGGAGGTAAGAGACCTGTACTCAGAAAGTTGTAAGATACTGAAGAAAGAAATTGGAGATACAAGTAAGTGGAGGCCTACCATGTTCATATTGAATACGAGGAATTAACATCATTGAAATGTCCACACTACCCCAAAGGCAATTGTAGATTGGACACACTTCCTATCAAAATACCAATGGCATGTTTCACAGAACTAGAACAAATAATCCAGAAATCTTATGGAACCACAAAATAAGACTGATCAATCCTGAGAAAGAACAAAGCTGAAGAAATCACGCTACCTGATGCTGAACTAGGCAAGGTTAAGGTAGTGAACACAGCACGGTGCTGGCATAAAAAGACATGAAGATCAACGGAACGGAACAGACAGCCCCCCAGATAAACCCACATCTGTGTAAGTTAATATTTGACAGTGGAGGCAAGAACATACGATGGGTTTTGATTAAAGGTGAAAGATGTGAAATAAAAACCTTTTATGTTTGGAACACAAGTTTAGACAATTTACTTAATTTTCATGCCTATAAAAATAGAATATGAAGTATTAGATTATATAAAAGGACTGACATTCAACTTAATTTTTAATTTTTTAGGGAAAACTCTCCAGCATGAAATCTTTGCTCTTAAACTTTTGCTGAGAGACTTTATGACAAGCATGGTTATGTGACAATACCCTAACAGTAACTTTCCAGAGTGCACATGCGTCAAACAGTCTCCTCCTAGTCAGTCTGCTAATTCCCTGTGGTACACCAGCTAATATCATGGTTGATTTCACCTTTAACTTTTATGACTCTGCTTATTAAGCAAATCATCTCTTGAGATCAAGGCAGTTAATAGGCTATGGGTTCTAAGATGCACTCAGCAGTTTATGGCCTAGTAGAAGATGCGTGTTTGTTACTACTATTATGGAATACTTGGTGCCTTATGAAAAGGGGTGGGAACAAAGAAGGAGACACAGAAGTGATTAACTTTTTAGTGGAACCTTGAAGAATGGGTGCACTGTTGATGGGAATTGTAGAGTGACTGTTTCACATTGAGTGTAGAGACAAGAAAGAAAGCTGTGTTCACGAGTGGCCACTGTTGCAGATTGGGTGGAATAGGGGTTTCATAAAGTAGTTTAAGAGAGGATGGAACTCCACGGAGTGGGCGGATATAGGGCTTAGAGTGCCAACCTGTTTAAACAGGTAGTAATGTGCACCAGGACCCACACACAGAATGAAGCAAGAATGAGCTTAGTTTAAGGGAACTTCAGAAAATTCTTAATGACCTTCAAGTAGCAAAACTCATCTTATAAACCACACAAAGGACAAGTGAAGCCTCAATCCACTGAAGATACCTCTCGTCCTTAACTGGAGGCAAGAAAAGGGACAGCTTATGCCTACCCTTCTGTCATGTTTAGGGGTCATTCACTATACTATCTCACTAGCTTTGTATAACTATAAATTACATCCTTTTTCTCTGTAATGCATTTCAAAATCTCTCTCCTTGTTTCCATCCATGCATGATTAGGGTCTAAGCAAGGCATACTGTGAATGTTATCTCAGCTCCAGGCACAAACCCAGGAGTGTACCTAACTCAGTTAATATTGTAACGGCTGAGTGTGGGCTCTTTAGCCAGCCAGTCCGAGAGTTTAAATCATGCCCAACCCTGATCCTCCGTGGCTACACCCTAGCTGTATATGGGCAAATTATTCCAGTTTCCCATCTTGAGTTAAGAACAAATGCGTAGTAGGGTGGAACCTCAGTTCTCGAACTTAATTTCTTCCAAAAACTTTGAAAGGGTTGTCAGGTAGAGACTTGAGACCCAAAGTTTTGCCAGACAACTGAGACAAACTGTTCAAGAACCGACATTCAAGAACTGAGGTTTGAGTGAATTAGATAATGTAGTATTCTTCCTTGATGCTCCGAAATGAGACAATAGTTTCTTAAAGTTTTTGAGTTGCAATGGAGAATCTGAAACTTACCAATGAAGTTCTCAAACCCTATTAAGATTAAAGTTCATCTTGACTGTACTTACAATGGCTATTTTACCCATGCAGGATTTTGTAACATTTCCCATCGGACACTGGATAATGCCATTCACCGAGTCATGCAGATCTTTAAAATGTCAACATATTTTATAATACGATATTTAAAAATCCCATTAGTTAATACTACCACCCCATTATTAGAAAAGCATGGAGATATCAAGTTCACGATGAATACAAGTTTTCCAAAATTCTAGTTCTCATTTTAAAGCTACAATTTTATTATTTGCAACAAATATGTCAGGTTCTTATGACAGGCTCACTTTATTCATTTCTGAGAAATGGCTACCAAATACCACAGGCTTAATAACCATATCTGTCTTAGTCTTATGCTCAAGTAAAAATGATAATTCATGAAAACAAGTAGTTACTTCAGACCCCAATGGAAATAACAGCATCTCTGCAAAATACCCATCATGTTTTGGTATGCAGAAATGCTTTATATAAAATTCCCATTTTATCATTCCAATTATTAAAGACATATACTCAGCAGGTTGATATAAAAAATGACTTTTACAGTTTCATTAAAGACCCAAGTGAAAGTGACGTTAAAAACGTTTCAGATACACGGCAGGGAAAACTGCAGGCAGTGTGGCACAGCCTCGACTTGTGCACGTGTGAAGGGCCAGTGTTTGTCCTTCTGTGTAAACGTCTAGCTGTTGTCACCATCTGTTGAAACCACTTGAAAATGGCTTGTATTTCATAGATGACATTAGACTCGATTTGCTAATATTTTCATGACTTTTGTTTGAGGACTATAGTCCTCTCATTTTCTTATTATGTTTTTGTCAAGTTTCAGTATTAGAACAACAATGGCCTCATAAAACCAGTTGGAAATTATTCCCTGCTAATTTGTCTTCTCAGTGACTGTGTTAAGACTGATGTTTTTTCCTTGGCTGGTAAAATTTACAAGTGAAACCATATAAAACTGGAGTTTTCTTTGTGGGAAGATATTTAATAATAATTTCAACTGCATTAACAGATGTGAGGCTATTCAGGTTTTATATATCCTTATGTCAGTTTTGGTGAGTTTTATTTTTCTAATCGTTTTTCCATGTTGTCTAAGTTGTTGAATTTATTGGCATAAAGTCATAACTTTATATCCTTTTAATTTAGCTAAGGATCCATAGTGACAACTCTTTTGCTCCTGATACTAGTGATTTATGATTTTTCTGTCTTATTTGATTGGTTTAATTTGAAATACTCCAATTTTGTTGCTTTTCTGCAAACTAGATGTTGGTTTCATTGATTTTTCTCCATTGTTTCTCTGTCTTACATCTGGCTGATTTCTATCCTTTATTATTTCCATCTATTTAATTTGGATTTACTTTGTTCTTGTTTCTCTAGCATACAGCTTACAGTAGTAGAACCTTAGGCCATTAAACCTGACTGTACCTGTTTTCTCCTAGAAGCACTTTATCATTTCCTAACAACTTTTTTAAATTAAAATGATACAATGTATGACTCCTCACCATAACACAATTCAAACTAGAAATCAGTTAAGAAAAGGCTACCTGGAATATCCCCATTGTAACTGGAAATTAATACACTCCTAAAAAAAAAACAAAAAACCACATTCCAATTCCTTTCATAAAACTAGTATTACCCTGAAACCAAATAAAAGCTATAGAAAACAAACAAACAAACAAAGAAAGCTCCAGGGCAATGACCCTCAAGAAAACATATAAAAATATTAGCAAACAGAATCCACAAATACATAAAAAGAATTAGATAGCATATGCAAGTGGGGTTTATTCAAGAGAGATAAGGCTGGTTTAATATTTAAAAATTAAGCATAATACTAACAGTTACATGATCATATAAATCAATGTAGAAAAAGCATTTGACAAAATTCAACACTCTGCAAACGAGCCCTGATCAAACCAGGCACAGAAGCGGAGTTCTGTAATTTGATAAAGGCCATCTCCCAAAGGCCTATACTAGCAGTATGCTTCCTGGCGACAGACTGAATGCCTTCTTAATTTTTGAAACAAGTTAAATATGCCAGTTCTCATTATTTATACTAGGTAGGAAAAGGAAAAAAAGGCACATAAATAAAAAATAATAAAACTGCCCTGATTGAGGATGACATGATTGTGGCGATGCTGGCCTGTTAGATCACTCTCTCATATTGGAAAAGGGATTCCCAAATCTGTGCTTTTGCCTTTGTTAGTGTACCTGAAATGCTGGAGGGAAAAAACCCAAATCACAAGAAATCCTCTTGTCAAAGGTTTGAGGTTCTTTTTCATGTGTGCATACTGCTCATCTAAGCATCTCTCAAACTTACTATGCACATATAAATACAAGTGTTCGCTGCCAGAGAGGTCACCTATCACGGGTTCTGGAGACCAGTTGCCGACATCTGTACCTTGGCTCTGCCACAACCTGTATTATCACCGTGGGCAAGTTTCCTAACTTCTCTGCTCCATTCAGTTTCCTCAATTATACAATGCTGACAACAACACTACTCGCCTCACTGGGTCATTAATGGACCACATGTGAAAACATGTGCATGTAAGAACAGTGTCTGATGTACAGAAAGAGTTCAATAGATGTTACTCATATTACTGCAGATGTGTGGAATCCATGTTTCCATCCCACCGAATGTTTTCCCTCTAATCAAAGAACAACAACATTATTCACAAAACTTTAATGTTTGAGAATTTTCATCAAAGAGCAAATTTATGAGACAAGAATTATGAAAGGAGACACATACATAGAAAATGTGTTAGCAGAGGAAAATTCACACCTATGGCAAAATAATCACCCCACAAGTTATTTACACAGTGGTAATTAACAAAGCAATGAAGTAACATTTTATAACTAGTACATTACAAGTATTAACACCTGTGCTAAGTTGTGGTCAACAGGTATACTATATTGGTGATAATGTAAATTGACAAAGCTGTTTTTTTGCAAACAATTTACAATACGTAAAGAAAAACCTTCGTATGTCTGTTCTATTGATACTGGGCTTTCTATAACTCAGCATTTATAGCTTTGCCCCCCAGCCTCCCACAGTAGTCAGACCTGATTCCAGGCACAGACCTTTCCAATGTATCCAATAGTATCAGTTACCTGGGTGTTCTCTGCCAGCCTCATATGTGTATGAGGATGGAAAATAAGGAATGTTAAGCCCAGGGCCAAGCAGTGTGAGCATGTATCAGGGAAAGGACAACACAAAGGAGCTAAAACTGAAGTTCGAAGAAGGGATGCACATGAGGCATACAGAAACATACCCAAGATGAGACTGGCACATGTCAGAGCTTTCAAGATTCAGAGTTTGGAGACACTGGTGATGTACCCATAGACACTAACAACTATTCTTAAGTGTTTGTTTACACAGTCTTTTGAGATCTTAAAGAAACATCATCCTTTTAAACTGCAAAGCCAAAGACACTAAGAAATACAATAATCATCAAATTTTGAGCCCTACTGGAAGAAGAAATGGATTTAATTTACTTACATACATATCAGACTAAAGAAAAAAGATCTGTTGTCTCCTGCTTTCTCATTCACCAGTAAATTGTTATTGACTAGATTATGAAAAGGCTGATGAAAATCTCTGAAAATACTGGCATATATCAGGTAAACTTGCACCAGACAGCAGCATGCAACACACCTTTTCTTAAGCGTCTACTTAAATATTTATAACGATTTTTTAAAAAATGTGCAAATGCACAGATTACTAAGCATATAGAAACATGATATTCAAATATCATAAAATGGGAAATAAATCTTGAAAGATTCTGTCATTTGAGGCTAAAGCAGGGATCTAACATCCACAGAGAACTAACCACAAACAGCTCAGAACAAGCTTAATATCCTTTCTCTGTGTTCTCTTTGTTGGCCCAGCTACTTGCTTCATAAACCTTCCTTACCTGAATGACTTTATTAGCAATTGAAAACACACTGACATTAATTTAGGAATTAAACTAAAAGCTGATTCAGCTATCTTTATCCTGTAATCTAATTTCACCTGTTTCTTTGTATTTTTGCTTTTACAAAAGGAACTTCCCACCAACCAAGTATCCCAGGCTCCCTAATATATTGTATAAAAGAGTTGTGTAAGAAAAATAACTGATGACATGCATAAAATCACAATCACAGTAATTGGGCCACAGTTACACTTATTTTAAAAAGAGGTACCATGTTCATTTAAAAGTGATATAGAGAAATATGGATTAAGTAACAAAATAACATTAAATCTTTATATAAACAAATTAAATAAATCCCAATTTCTTTTAAAAACTCATGTTTAAAAAACAGGTCAAGGTGAAGGAGTAAATTCATACTTTTAACTTCCACATGTGATCATTTGGGCTCTTTTGCCTTGGATTTGGCTTCCCTGGGAACCTTTCCATTTTGACATTGAGTAGATCTGGTTACTGTAGAAACACCATCCACAAACTTGGTTTTGAAAAGGACGTTTGCATTGTTGAACATACCTTCCTTCAGGGACACCACAATGAACTTAAGGGAAAAAAAGCATAAAGATAATGTCTGTAATCCTTGAAGAAGTTCACTTTTTTAAACAATGGGGTTAAAGAATGGTTTGGAGATATTTAGATTTTTGTTATTTCTTTAAATGCCTGGTTCCAAGCAAACACACATCCTCAAATGTGGATAACAACTAGTTGTATCAGACACCTAAGTTAATTTTAGTTTCCCATATTCGGTTTTAGGAGCCTCTTAATTTTATCTCGAGTGCTTCATTACCCAAGTTTACTATTTCCTGTTGGTTGACTGCTTGTTGCTATCTTCAGTAGCTGGCAACTGTTTTTTTGCTACCTCTCAATGCCCCGGGGAAATCTTTTTCTGTGATATTCTAGTATCAAGGCTTCAAATTCTTATGGCACCACCACTAGTTCCAACGGAATATCTGTATTTGTGTAATTAAGAATAGGCACTGCTTCACTATTGCATGCTAAAATAAAACTGCCATAAGAAATACACAGTCTATGATAACTATGATAAGTAAAGCCCTTCAAGAGTTGTGCAATGCATTCTCTATAAAATGTGTGTGGTGGTCCCAATTCAATAAAACAAACTGTTCGTAGCCTAACGGGGCTTTCTCTGCTCTCTAGCCAGGAGAAATAAATGACAAGTACCCCAGCAGGGGCCACATGATGTTCTGACACACAGGTGTATCCTGAACCATTCCTGTTTTGACTGTGTATCTCTGGCAGCTAGCTAGAAAAGTAATTACATTTAGCCCTAAATTAATCCCAAATTATGAAAGTATTAGATTCTCCTCACACTACAAACAACTGTAATGTCTGGCTTTTTCTATAAGCCAGACATTAGGAGACCAAATCCTTTTTTGCTCTAAACACATTTGAATATTAATATATATTTAAAGAAATACACAAAGCTTTAGTATTCCTCAATCTTAAATATCTTATTAATAATGGCCAGTATAAAGAATGGTTTTAGAAAAACAAATATTACTACTGAGACATTTTTAAAACTTAAAAAAATAAAGATGTTCTTTCTGGTTGGTTCTCACCTGAGAATGTGTGAAATGAGTCCGCAGCATCTGCCCAATATTCTGGGTGTGAGAGAGGTCCAAGGCTGCATCTACCTCGTCCAAAATGTAAATCGGAGCAGGTTTGAAGAGGAGCATGGACAATATTAATGACAAAGCTACTAAAGACCTAAGAAAAGAAGGTCAGAAAAAGGCCGTCAAAACTTGATTCTACCATGTATCAAAAACACCGAAGCAAACCTGCTATCTTGTTATCATTATGATGGAAAGCGCAGATTTAGCTAAGAAACGGCCATAGAAAAAGGAACCTTAAGTTTCAAACTTCAACACTTGTACTAAAATGTCTTTTAAAATTTCTGCCTTTCATTTTTCCTCTTCAACAAGTTCTACTTTGAATAGAACGGGTTCATATTCTTCCCTCCAAATAATCAGGATGTTGTATTTGACACCTGTCCCTAAGAAAACATATCAGCGTTAAGTTTCTTTCCTTCTGCAATTGTGTTAGATGCTGCCTTTAGGTGCCCTCTTTCAAACTTTCTTATGTATGCATCTTCTTGCGCACGCATACTTATCCTTTTTTTTATTGGCACTGATCTAGTAAGTTGAATAGCCCATTGCTCTAAATATTTCTCACTGCCAGGAGTTTAAGCAATCCTTTTGTGATGGTTACTTCTGCGTCCACCTGACTGAATCATAGGGTGCCCAGATGTCCGGTGAGCATCACTACTGGGCGTGTCTGGGAGGGTGCGTTTAGATGAATACAGCATTTCCACTGCAACTCAGTAAAGCAGCACACCCACCCCGGTGTGGGCGGACAGCATTCAAGCTGCTGAGGGCCTGAGCAGTAAAACAGGTAGGGGAAAGAATTCTCCCCTTCCTGCCTGATGACTTCAGTTGGGATATGAATCTTCTGCTGTCAGTGCTCCTGGTTCTCGGATCTTCACCATCGGACAGACTCATACCACTTGCTTTCCTGGGTCTCTAGTTTGCAGACACTAAACTGTGGGACTTGTCAGCCTCCACAATAAAATCAGCCAATTCCTTGTAATAAATCTCTTCATATATATTACATAAAAACCCCTATAGGTTCTTTGTCTCTGGAGAACCCTCACACACCTTATTTAAAATTTGTGTTATGCCTACTCTTAGATCTGCATCTCATTTAAAGTTCTCTTCTAGCTAACCATCCCCCTTAACTGGTTCTGGTATGAAGAATCATAGCAATTTTTGTAAGATTATTTCTTAAGCATATTTTACAAGAAAGCCTTGCTTATTTTAGTACAAAATATTTATAATTATTCAACATGAGAATAATGATCACGGACACTTGTAACACTCTGTAGTGCCTGCGTGCAGCACTAGAGTGAGCTGTCACCCTGACGCTCACTGCACGCCGACAGGGATTTATTAAACAGGTCAGTGGGATAAAAGGAAATGTGTGAGGGGGTCTAGGAAGGCAGAAACAAAATGCCTAGCAGTGGAAATGCATGAGATAGTACAATAAAAAACAACAGTGAGACTTAAATTTGCCTCTATTTTATGTATATAGAATTTAAGGAGCCTAATATGTAAGACTACATATTTTAGAACGTTTGTTTAGCATAATAGGCGACAAAGGAAATGTAAGAATAATCAACTAGAAAACTAGATAAAATATGTAGCTGAGGTCATTTCACACAACCTAACATTATTTCTCATTGGCTTTCTCTGGCCACTGAGCTTTCAACTTTCCATTCCAAAAATAAAAGAAAAAATTTTCACCAAGAGTTAAACTACTTTGCTGGATAATAGTATAACTACAAATAATTTCATATCACCTTAATTATGGAAATAATTTTTAGGTCCCAATAACAAAATTAATTTTTGTTATTTTCTAAGACTTTGGCAAAAACAGTTCTTTAGATACTGGGATCTAAACTTGAATTCAATTTTGGCTGACAGGCAGCAGAAACTCAAAATATGAAGGAATTTTATCAATAATGAAAAATACAGGGCGGATTGATATTACTGGTATTCTACTTATAAAAATGACATAGTATTTCTTACGAACGTAAGAGGAGAGGAACATGATGGCATTATGGAGCACAGGAGAACAGTTCAAGGACTGTGGACTGTACACTGCACAGGAAAAAAATTAATAACCATCTTAAATTATGTAAATATTCACAAATTGTTATGAGGTTTTACTTAACGTGGTTCTCTGCAGGTAGGGAGTGAGGTCACATAACCTTTTAAATTTCTTTTGGTAAGCTGATTGTCTAAATCACTGAGTAAAGGCTGGGAGAAACTTCCCTGAACACCAGAACAAGCTATTTCCAGCGCTCTTCATTCATTTCTTTTATGTAGGTTTCACATTCTATCTGGTACCATTTCCCTTCACCTGTACAGTTCTACTGGGATCAAATTTTTACAGCTTTTGTTTTCCTGAAAAAATAATACTAAGTGCCTTCAATTTGAAGACTATTTCTATTTGACATAGAATTCTGATGTTGTTCCAGAGTTCTAGGTTGCATATTTTTTGAAAAAGTCTAAAGTCATTCTTGCCTTTGTTCCTTGGCACTGTAATATGCCTTCTTACCTCTGGCTGCTTTAAAGATTTGCCTTCTAATCACTGGCATATATAACCACAGCAACTGTACAATCTATGACATGCCTTGCTATATTATTATATGCATGTGAGGTATTTATTCTACCTGAAGTTAACAGAAATCAAGTCTGTAGGTTTATAGAACTCATGAAACCTGGACAATTCAGGACCATTATTTCTTCAAGTACTTTTCTGTTTTGCCTCTTTCTCTCCTTGTGGAACTCTAATTACATGTACGTTGGATGGGTTATTATCATCTCACAGGCCGCCGAAGCTCTATTTGTTTTTCGTGTTCTCTATTTCTCAGTTCAGCTTGAATAGACTCTGTATTCAAATTAACTCGTGTTTCTTTCACACTGTCTGATTTGTTGTTAATTTCATGCAAAGAACTTTTCCTTTCAGTTATATATTTTTTCTATTTAGAAGTTCCACTTGATACTTCTTTAAAAGTTTCCATTTCTCTCATCACATTTTTTTTCTTTTAATTCTTGGAAATAGTTAATGTAACTCTTTTACCTTCCTTATATGCTAATTTTATCACCTGTCATTTGTAGGTTTATTTGCATTGACTGATTTTTCTGTAGGGTATGCTCATATTTTCCTGATTTCTATCTAGAAATTCTTATTAGATGGTGGACACATTACTATGCTGTTCAGACTGGGTTTTGTTGTCTTTCTTTAAAGAGTGTTGGGCTTTGTTCCAAGAAACAATTAAGTCACATGCAAATTAGCTATATTCTTCAAAGCCTGCAATGAACTTTGCTAAGGTCTATCTATACAGCAGCTTTCACTTCAGGAATAACATAACCCTATTCTATGGTATGGTTCCCTGGAGTCTCCCAAACGCTAATGCCTGTTCCCTAATTCAGTGAGACTGTTGAGCACTGCGTGGGTTCCCGCCCCAGCCGCACCCCAGACCCCGCCCCCAGGAGGGAAGCGGGGCAAACGCTGGGCTTGCAGCGCTGGTGTTTCCCTTCTCTCAGGTCTACACTCCTGGGCCACTCATTTTCCCATGTCTGAAAATAGCTGTTTTTCATATATTTTATCTAGTTGTCTAGTTAATTATCCTTACATTTCCTTTGTTGCCTATTATTTTAATAAAATGCTCTAATTGAAATGTATAGTCTTAAATATGAGGCTCCTTAAATTCTACATGCAGAGAAAGCTAAGCAATGCAAAACTGGCATAAAATTGATAGGCAATGACATGATGGATTGTAATAAAATAAGAGGAATTTGGAACTATAATAAAATAAGAGGAATTTATAATTATAATATAACTAAGAGATTACTCACCTCTGACCACCACTAAGTTCAGTTAGGTTTTCTTTCCAAGTATTTCCTAAAGCAACCTTGAACTCCAGACCATCCAATACAGTTTGCTTCTCTGGTGGTGCAAGCATAGCATTTGCACCAGGCAAAAGAGTAGAAAAAATAGACCCAAAGTCCTTGTTCACCTGGGTAAAAAATGTTGTTAAAGGTTTTATAAAGTATCAAATTTTGACACGTGTATTTGCAACCCAACAGTGCATTTTTTGTTTGTTACTCCACCTCAGGGGTTGTCAAATTATGGCCCATGTGACAAATCTGAAAATACTCATTAATGTATTTTCTATGGCTGCAAGCACTAAAACAATAGTCTAGTAGTTGTCACAGAGACTTGTCACAAAGACTATTGGCTGGCAAAACAACAACAACAAAATTACTTGTCCCTTTACAGAAAAGGTTTACTAAGCCCTGCTCCAACTTCCAAAGGGAACTAGATGCTATACCTCAACTCTCGCTTGAAGTTTTGGAGGCCATAATGTAGGAATACTCAAAGACACATAATTGTACAATATAGAATACTGAAATTTTGGTTAGAGAAGCAAAAACAAAACAAAACCTTTTTGCTATAAAATGTTCTTTTATAAAACTTGTTTTCTGTTGACTGGTATGGTTAAGATGGGCCTGTGATTATCAACTAGGCTTAAAAAGCCTAGGATCAGGTGCCCCTGGAGAAAAAGAAGCATGAAATCACACAACTAGGTCTGTTCAAGGTGCTGAGTGATTTTTTTTATGCTTCTTCTCATTGCCAAAGAAGCTGAGGTGTCAAGGTACAGGAATAGAATTGGACCCCAAGAGAAAGGCTAAAGAAGCTGTTTGGCCTATCTTTATCAAGCCACCATAGATTAGAGATTTAGGGCCAATAGTATAGCTTTTAATTGGGTGAGTTTTGTGCATATACCCTTAATGATGTGAGAATTTGGCCATCTGTTCTCAAAGACATGACTAATAACCTCCGAGTTCAGCAGATAAATTTGAGCGTTCATACAGATACCACACACCCACAGGGCTTGGACAGCCCCGTTCTCTAGGAAAATCTCCAAATTCAAGTACAAAATTCAAGGCAAATATACTTTTTATGAGCATGTTTAGGAAAAAAGAAATCTCTTAAACATCATCAGCTTTCTGGAATATAAGTTTACTAAGGAATACATATTTTCAGAGCACTGTACACATGCTAAGTAATTATCCCACATGGATGCAGGCTCTAGTTTTATCTGGGATAAAATGTCAGAGGTAGACAAGGTTCAGCCAAACGGGGAGACAACTGTCTTCTTTTGGGAGAGCTGGGAGGTAGCATAGTACTTATAAACATCTAGATTCTTTTTCTTTTCTTTTTAATATTTTGGCCAGGCAAGAGAGAGGCAGTTCAGAACTAAGACAGTAAAATGTCACTAAACCCTAAACATGGCCATGGACTCCATATATGAGTCTTCCAAAGGAGGAAAGAGAATCTAACTTATCAGTTAATGGACAGCGAAGAATACAGCCTTGTCCTAGATAGGAAATAAATTATATTCATGGGTAGGTATAGAGAGATACAACGCAATCAATTTTAAAAATCCAATGAGGCGAAAAAGGAAAAACACAATCAGTGCCTAAAAAACTCTGGCTTTGTGAATGAAGTACGCTTATGGCCAGAAGGGAGTATATAATGCTGACAACAATGCCTACCTCATTAGGTTCCTGTGAGGATTAAATGAAAAAATTAATGAGAACAGTGAATGACATAAGCACTCAGTAAATTTACATCCTTTGTGAGAACCTTAGAAATTGGGAAAAATCAGTATGAAGGATAAATTTATTCTAACCATTAACCCAGGAACCATGGGGCAAACAAGAGAGACAAAACCTTTCAGGTTCAGTGTTAAATCCACATGACGTACAACAACGGGACCAACTTTTTGCATGCATTTAAAAAAAAACAGACAGATGAGACATGGGGAACCCTGAACACTGTGTGACTGAAAGGGGTGAACTGTGCTGCCATAATTGAAAATAAAGTTCCTACAGAACTAAGAAAAAAAGAGGAATGGTGCCCAGTTAAATTCTAAAAGCAGAGGATTGTCCAAGTACCAAACAGCATGGTAACGATGTTCAGAATTTAATGAAAAAGTGTTTTTGCTATGGTAGGAATAGAAAAATAGGTTAAGGAATTATTTTAAAGGAGACAAATATATACAGCCAGGAAATTAGAATTAATGGTAAAGAACCTTGAAATTGTCCAAAGTTGCCATAAAACAAACAAAAATGGTAACTGAGATTTTTAAAAAAATAAGAGTCCAGTAAAAAACAATACTTCCTTGTTTATTGCCCAATTCTTCAACAAAAGGGTGATAGCAGTTAGCAACAAAAGGCAGTTTTAACTTTGGCATTAATTTAGGAAAAAAGAATCCCAGTTTTTAATCTTAGGCTATTTTTTGCATATTTCGTTTTTGTAAGCTTTGGTTTCTTCATGTATAAAATAGGAATAATAACTATTAACATAATGGAGTTGTTTGAAGATAACTCATGTAATTAACAAAGAAACTGCTTAATGTGTTAACTAATATACTTATTAATCCAATCTGTTCAAAAATGCTTTGTTAAAAACCTACATGATACATAACATTTATGAATTATGAAATGAATAATTTGTTAAGTGATTAAAAAATGCCAAGCTTGCTATAGAAATATTCTGAAAACTAATACTTGACCTCTGTGGGTCTGGGCAAGAGAAACCATGGAGGTCAGAACTGAAGGGATCCTTGGGAGAGCTTTTCCAACAACCAGAGATTTCCCAATGTGAAAATAATACTGCTTCCAGTATCAAGCACAGGGTGAGTAGAGAGTATCTTAAGGTTTCTTTCAAATACAGACCCAGAGAAGACACAGAGAGTGTGACGGAGTGACACAAACCTAGCTCTGCGGATCAGTAGGAGTCAGGCCCAGAAGGACAAAACGTGAGGCCCTTTCAAACACAAACCAGTCATCTCCAATTCACCTCACATAACCCATCGCCAGTATGCTTCGTCTTTGCCTCACAGAGTAAATGATATTAGTTTTGTTCAAATACCTTTTGCCAAGCAATATTTAGGGCTTGGTTTTTCTTCTGGTCAAGGTCTTCTATAGTTGCGAGTATTTTGGATTTGTCATTTTCTACAATCCTCTTCTTCTTCATCAAGTCATTATACTGGAAAGATAAAAAGCATACTTAACTGGAAAAATTAGAAGTTGTTTTTATATTATAGAATTCAATCAGGAATAAAAGGCCTTCATTATTTTATTTACATTATGTACACTCTTTCCTAAAAGATATACTGTACTGACAGCTATAATGTACACCAATCATGAGGAAAGGAAATGTCAGTATATAAAATTCAATTATAACAGAAATCGTAGGACAAGCTCCTCTAATATTCTGAATCCACTAATATTCCCTTGTATTCCTAGCAGCCAAGACACAAAGCAGTGACAGAGAATTTCAATTCTTCGCCACACTGTACAAATACTACATAATCTGGCCTTTATCTCTCTGATTCTGGGCATCACACTCCTCTCCACACTGTAGCCATTTGGTCTTTTTCAGTTCCTTGAACATAATCAACTCACTGTAGCTCCAGGGTCCTTGCAGTGTTCTCTCTCCCTGAGCATTCTTCATCTGTATCTGACCTTACTTAGTGCCTCAAGTCTCAGCTCCAACATCACACCTTCACGGTGACCTTTACTAGTCAACATAGACATTTTCTGGAAAAAAACTGAGGGAGGCTGCAAAGGGGTAATCATACCACGAGCAGCAGAATTCCCTAAAAATCCTCAACTCATTCCCCCAAAGTCATATTTCAAGGCCTCAAACTCTCTCCCTTAAAAACTCCAGACAGTCCTGCTAGCCTCCTTGCTGTCCCTCTCCTTATGGCCAGGTTCCTAAAACTCACTTTCCACATTTTTATCTCATTCCTTGCATTATTCCATGTAGTAGTTTCTTAGGTGTACAAACACAAAATGTAACAGAAAAAACAAACAAGGCCATCTGCTTATCAGTAACAGAGCTTTTCTCTTTGGTAGAGAGATGGAAGTTGGTACCGACTCTCTAAAAAAATTTTAACAGTTATCATTATTTATTATAAAAGCAAACAACTAAAAGAACAAGTTTCCCAATGTTCTGCAGCTCAAATTTGGGCCAATGATTTACTTCCCCAAAATATCCTATATATTGCAAAGCTTTAATGGATAAATGAAAACCAGCAAGAACATTTTATAGAGATCACAACACATACCTTGTTAGCCCGTTTGGTATCTAACATAATATAGATTCTTTATGGATACTAATGTCGATAACAGTTTAAAAAAAATCACAGCAAAATTTCTTAAAATTGAGCTTATCATAAAGCATCACTTTTACAGAATCCTCATTAATTCTATTATGCAAATTCAAACAGAATTTTGCAGAATGAAAGAAGATATAGAGCATTATATAAAATTACTCAGATGGCTAATATTTATGGGGCTGTCAGGGATAGGAACTGCCTTCCCCTCTGGATTTTTCTAGTGACATGGCAGACTATAAAAATTTTGTCAGGGTAGGGGATATGGATAACCTTAGGTAACTTTGGGCATTAAAACAGAAGATGCTGCTGGTAAAACAGTGGTTATACAGGTAACAATTTTAGTCCTTTAATCTAAGGACTGCTTAGATTAAACTGACACTGCCAGTCTACACTGGAGCTAAAAGGAAGACGGTAGTTGTGGAGTGACTGGTGAGGGGCAGTATAACCTTGTTTTTCATAGCCTTTCAAGGTAAGTGAAACAAATGCTAGCAATGTGAGGCATTAAGATGATCAGAAAGTACTGTTTTTATTTATACCAAGAATAAGATAAGAGTAGAACAGATTTATGATAAAGGGCAAAGCCAGCAGAAAAGTCATTCAAGGCACAACAGAACATACAAACAACTGATGATGCAGAAAGAATGAAATCAGAAAACAAAGAACTGAAAGGGAAGAAAAGGAAAATAGGAAGAAAGCAGGTACCAAGGACATCAACCCTAATACCGTCTCAGAGGTTATACAGAGCCATCAACGCACCGGACCTTCTCACATGGCCAGAGCCACAGGAAAACGACTTACCCGCTCCTCCGCCTCTGTCAGTACGTTCATAGCTCTCATGTTCACATTTCTTCCTAGTTTCTCCTTCATTTCTTGCAACTTCTGAAGTCTCTGACCAGCTTCTTTTGGGTTGTTAGTTTTGAAATCATAGGCGCTATTGGGTAGCCCAAAGAGGTGTTTCTCTGCATTAATCCAGTCATAATCTTTCAACATTTTGGATACCTAGCCACATATGATAACAGAAGGATTTATCATTGCTTATAAGGTTACATTTAAAAACAAGTTTCTTAAATATTTACACATTTTAAATAAAATACTTTAGAGAAAAACCTCGTAATAGCTCATTTGAAAAAAAATGACGTTCACCGTTGACAGTGAGCATATATAGTAAGTATGAATATTTTTACCTGGAGCATGGGCTCAAGAAATTAAGAAATTATACAGAAAAATATCTTCCTATTACTTAAGTATTAGAAGAAAGCCAACTCAGAAATTTTTACAATGAAATAGAAGTCACATGAGACTTCTTCAAATTTTACTCAATTCCGTCACTGCTTAAAAAAAAAGAAAGAAAAAAACAAGTTGTGAAAATTAAAATTCTTATAGAAACACTAAAGTCACAGATTTGGTAAGATCATGGAAACCTATTCCTGACTGATATCTAATAATTTTTCTCAGAATTATAATTGTAAGTGAAAAACTCTCCTAAATGTTCATTCCATTACCATTGCTCTGTTTTGACCAGACACAGTAAAGCACTTCTTCGTATAACCAATTAAAAATGTTGAATTACAGTGCTTAAGGAAGGCTTTCTTCTACTAGAATTGTGTAACATTGTTTCTGACTGGTAGAAACTACTATGTATCAGTTTGTTTATCCTTATTAATGTCCTGGTTATGGTCTCACCCCTAGGTTCCAGAGTAAGACAATTACAGTCTGTCTTCCCTGCTGATACTTAAACTCACTGAAGGCATTCTGTTTACGCGTAGCTCATCTGTGTATCCCCAGTGCCTGGCATAGTATCAGAAACTAGTTTATTTGTGATAAATATTTGATAAACCACTTATTTCACAGAATCCTTGACATTTTAACAGTTCTATTTCCACAACCCTTCACCCCCTTAACTGTAAATAAAATCCCCTAGCAATCACCAATACTACTATTAATTACCAAATTGGCTAATGATAAATAAATACTAATAGAATATTAGAATAGTACAATGGTTTAAAAAACATTTTTTTTATGGACAAGTAATGAACATAAACATGGCTCTTTCAGGGGGTGTGGAGACTATTTTGTATGCTGTGATCTTTTTGAGGTTAAATCTATTGTGCTTTTGTGATGCTAAAAAAGATTTAAAGGGCACCAAACTGTTACATACCCATAAGAAAACATAATGGATAAATTATTGAGACTACAAGGGTGCAGCCTCTTAACCAAGCAATGAATTTCTCCAAAAACATGTATTTTCCTTAAAGTACTAAAGACACTATGATACACTAAAGCAAGGAGCCTTAAGAGTGACTAAAAAATCTTTGAGATAATCTCAAAAATATAACTGCTTGGTAAAAGTTTCAGATGAGTGTGCAAAAATTATTATACTGATCCTTAGAAGGACATTCACATCCAGAAGCACATTAAGTTTAGAAGTTGCCTATATACATATTTCTGAGAGTCTTTAAGTTCAAGTTGAAATAAGGTAAAAAATATATATTATTACTACTAATATATTAGTAATAGTTCTATGAAGATTGGGGGGAAAAAGTCACTTCCATGAGAGACCACTAAGTATGTGGTAACAACATCTTGCAGATGGAGATAAATTTAAAAATGAAACATTTGTGACATTTGGTGAAAATAAGCATTGCTGAGAAGCAGTTAACATAGCTATAAAGGTTCAAAATTATGTTATACAGTAGTTCTGCCATTTATATTTAATTCTTCATCGACTTTACTGGAATATTTCCATAACCCAGAAGCCAAAATTTTCTTAAGGGTAAAAATGAACACAAACATGCCTTTGCAGCAGCATCTTCTGCTTCCCTTTTATGTTTGCTGATGTTGTGGTCAAGTTCCTTAATTTTAAGCTGAGAGTCATTGTTTTGCTCCTTGTGCTTCGCTACTTCTGCACATTTAGCTTTAATTACATTGTCTTGGGCTGTTATCACTTCTTTCTGCTTGGTCATCTCTTCTTGAGCTTTATTTAATGATTCCTGAAACAAATAATTAGGAGACGATATATATATAGCAAGGTAATATGGAGATATTTTTAGTTTACAGGCAAATGGTCATCTAGCCCTCTATATTTTATATCCCCATTAAAGTGACCAATGAATTGTATACACAGGAGAAAAGTGGGATTTCCAGTAGAAACAAAAACAAGAGATGGGATGCAGTGACCCTGCGGGAGGCAGCCACGTTTTGCTGAATTATTGCAGCTGGGATTAATGGGGGCAGGAGAGAGCACTGAAATCTGGCCCGTGACGTCTCTCCGAAAAGTGGCGTTTCTGGGTAGCTAATAAGATAATCTGATTGACTCCCAAATGACATTTATCTGGAGGGCCAAGAAGAGGGGTAAAAAGTAGGCTGGGAACTAGCTCCTCTGCCCTTCTGTAGATGCCAGCCATACAAACTGTACCAGCGGCAACAGAAGGGCACTGTGTTTGCTTCTAGCCCTGGGGTCAAAACAGAAATGGAAGAGAAACTTTTTGAAGAAATAGATCTGTGGCACAAAGAAAAACTTCCTAGTCTGACTTCTGTCCCCCTACCTCACAAGATGAAGCTATGCAATCTCCAAAGTGGTCATTACAACGGGAATTTAGTCTACCACCAATGCGTGCTACCCACTCCCCAAACTCAGTGCTTCATCCTAGATCTTAAAAGAACTCACACAAATGTCTAAAGACCAACGAACAAAACAGCTCAACTGTATTTAGGTGACAGAAAACAAAGAAGGAAGACAACCTTAATTTCCTAATACTGTTTGTGTCATTAGAGGGCTTTTGCAGAAGAATATAACATAGCATTTACCTAAAAGGGATTTTCAACCAGTGTGCCACAAGAATTTTTAAAACAAGCAATGTCTCACTAGTCAGGGGCACTGACCTTTTTCCCCTTACATGACAACAGACAACACAATAGCCACTCACTGTGAATCAAGGATGCTTCTCAAGGACAAGCTTGTCATGTGCAAGGGCTAGCAGCCTGCAAGGCTTCCCCTGCCATCCCCAGGGAGGGGCCTTTTCTGCATGCTCATAGGCTGGGCACCTCCCCATGGCCAGCCTCGCCTGGCATCCAAGAAAGCCTCGTCCCAGCAAGTGCTGTCCGTGCAGCACTTCTTTACTGACAGCTTCCCCTGGCAGAGCAACCCTTGCCAACAGTGGGCCACACGCATCTCCTCTACTAGATCTGGCTCACAGCCCTGAAGGTAGCACGGGGCTCTTTTCCAGACGTGTTTCTTCCATGGGTGCACTGCCCCAGCCCTACAGGTAATGACTGTTCCTTGTATCTGCTGTTCCTATTTTCAGGTTCTCTTTATCTGTTAGTGATCAATTCCATATCATTTCAAATTCCTATTACAGTTAATAATTTTGTATTTAAAATTTGCCCATTCAAATTATTGTGTAGCCCTGGCTAGTGCTCAGTTGGTTGGAGCGTCTTCCCGTACAAAAAAAAGTTGAGAGTTCAATTCCTGGTCAGGGTACACACCTAGATTGCAGGTTCAATCCCCAGTTGAAACAAGTATGGGAGGCAAGCAATTAATGCCTCTTTCTTTCTCCTGCTCCTTCTCTTTCTCTCTCTCTAAAATGAATTAAGAAAATCCTCAAGCACAGATGTAAAAAAAATTACTGTGTAGTTTTTGTCATCTCAATAGACCTGGACTAAAATAATTATTATTATTATTTCAGGACTCTTTCTGGATGGGTAGTCATTATCTTTGTTTCTCTTCATGAAATGAGTGAAGAGAATGAGTCCTCTCAAGTCAAACATCTTTGGCCAATGTTTCAATGTTGAACATAAATACAATTAGCAATTTCTTCAGTACGGTAAGTAAATCTTACCTTACTTTTGGCCACCTCAGCTGCCATCACTTCAATTTGACCTTCAAAGGATTTGATAGCTTCATTTACAGCTTCAAGCTGTTGTTCACAGGATGCATGTTCTCTCTTGAGTTCTTCCAGCTCCAGCGTGATAGCTTCAACTTCCTATAAGAAACACAGTATCTGGGCATTCAACAGGTTATTAACTACTAAAAATATGTATCAACAATACTGGCAAGAATCTCATGCAAGTAAGACCCATAGCTTACTCATCTACACATGTACACTATTTGCACAGAATAAGGAAAGAAAAGGGTATTATTTATTTCCCTATACCTAAAAAAAAACAAAAAAACAAAAAACAATAAATCTATGTACAATGTTTATGGGCTCAAAAACTTGGCATAAACTATTTCCTTTATCCTTTTATTCCCATAGGGAAAAACAATATGGAATTCTATATAACAGATAAATTAAGTAGGAGTTAAAGCCTTTTCTAAACAATTATTCAATGTAGAAATTAGTTTCTGTTTCCTTCTTCCCTATTATAGCTTTTAGTTCATTAGAATATAATTTGTGCAGCTACTTAATTACAAAACCATAAGATGGTCAAAAAAACAAATTATGAAGAAAAGTGAAATTGCAATGGTGATTCACAGCATAGCCACTGAGGATGGAAAAATCTAGGTTAAATTTCCAGCTTTGGTACTATCGAAAAGATATAATCAAATATCACAGGTCTATAATTAAATGGCACTTTGTAAATATAACATGATTTGCCCTACATCATTCTCTCACAGTACACATTCACAAAAATGATCAACAAAAGAAGTATCAACATTGAATCTCTGATATGACATAGCACCACCACATAATGTTTAAGTTTTGGTTCACTTTAGAATGAAGCTTTACCAAAAGGCAACTCTGTGCTTCCTCTAAAATTAGCAAGCCAATGCAATTCACACTCATATGACACTCAATTATAAGGTTTTCAGAGAAGACTATACTTTAATTTGACTTATAAGATGTATAATTTAATTTCCTAAAAAAGCACACCTTGGTTTTAGACTCAGTTGTGATGAATACTGATAAAGAAGGCCAACCAATGGTGCTACACCGCCTTCAGCTCTGCACTGATCTTGAAAGATCAGTTCCGTTTCAAGAAAGGTTATTACCTGTTGTTTTTCTTTCATTTTCTTGCTGGAAGCATCTGCTTTTGTTTTGGCACAATCAAGTTTTTTCTGAGCATCCTTCAGCTCTTTCTCTCTTTCAGCTTCTGCATTTTTCATTTTATTTTCCAGTACTTCATATTTTTCTTCTGCTTTTTTTTGAATTTCTTTGGTATTTTTTAAGATCTCCTCGCTTTCCTCTATTCATAAAGTAGACAAACATAGTTAAATGAAGTGCTCCAATGATTAACAGTCACAGATAATGGCTTACAAATTCAACTTTTAATAGAAGAAATGGTCTGGAAAGGCTAAGAGTTAAAAAAAACTGTTCCAACCTCATTCTAGAAATGGTGTATTGAAACACAGCTCCTGCGTAAGAGCCATATTTGAATTATCTGAAGATCAATGATGAAATTATTTCCAGTCATATGAAAGTGAGTAATATAAAACTTACCTACTTTAACAAGGTTTTGAAAGAATTTATTAAAAAGTTTACAGACCATCTTTTCTATATACCAGTATAGGTCCTAAAACCAGAACTGAGACGATAATTATGATATTTCCCCTTCATTTTAGTTGCCAAAAAGCTTATACTTAACTTCATAAGCTAGCTTACTTTATGTTCTTCATTCATTTACTTTGATTCAAGGAACCTCTTCTTAAAGAGAAATATTGTAAGAACATGTCTAGGATGAAGCATAGTAAAGATATTCTCTAAATTTATAAAGAAGAAAAGGTAAGACAGAATGAGTATGTTACTGTCACAAGTGACACACAGTGATAGAACCTAGCTGCAAATATAGCCTTGGATGCCATGACTGCACAGTTTCTTATACATTGGCTATAGAATACCATTGCTAGAAATCAAAAGATGAACGCCCCCCCAAAAAAAAACTCACAAAAAACTAGAAACAAATGAAAAATGGAAATACAACCTACCAAAACGTATAGAATGTGCAAAAGCAGTTCTAAGAGGGAAGTTCATGGTGATAAATGCCAACATCAAGAAACAAATAAAAATCTCAAAAAAAGACTTCACTTTACACCTTGCTTTTCCCCTAGTTATGAGAAAGAACGACGACTAAAGTTTGTATAAGGAAGAACATAAGATTAGAGTGGAAACAAATACAGACTAAAAATACAACAGAAACATAACACTAAGAACTGCTTCTTTGAAAAGGTAAAACTGACAAACTGTTAGCTAGATTCACACACATATAAAGGACAGAGGGAAGATTCGAAACAAATAAAATCAGAAAAAGTTACAACCAATACAAAAATACAAAATATCATAGAGACTACTATGAATAATTTTATGTCAACAATTTGGATAACCTATATAACCCAAGGAAATTAAATCATGAAGAAATATAAAATCTCAAAAGACAAATTACTAGTAATCGGCTGAATCGGTAATCAAAACCTCTCAATCAAAGAATGAAAGTCCAGTACCAGAGGGCTTCACTGATGAATTCCACCAAATACTCAAAGCAGGATTAATGCTAGTCCTTCCTAAACTCTTCCAAGTTCATTTTATGAAGCCAGCATTACCCTGATACCAAAACCAGACAAGAATTAAACAACAATATTATAGGCCAATGTCTCTGATGAACATAAATGCAAAAATCCTCAACAAAACATAAGCAAACCAAATTCAACAATACAAAGACCATTCCCCTGGGATGCAAGGATGGTCCAACATCTGCAAAATCATGCGATATAACCACATTAACAAAATGAAGGATAAAAATGATATGATCTCAATGGTACAGAAAAGGTATCAGACAAAATTCAACATCCATTTATGACAAAACTCTCAAGAAAGTGTGTGTAAAGAGAATGCACCACATCACAACAAAGGCCGCATACGACAAGCCCATAGTTAACTTCATAATTAACAGTGAAAAACAGGGTCAGGGTCAGGGCATGTGCCTGGGTTGTGAGCCAGGTTCCCAGCAGGAGGCACACGGGAGGTGGCCACACACTGATGTTTCTTTCCCTCTTTCTCCTTCCCTTCCCCTCTCTCTAAAAATAAATACATCTTTAAAAAAAAAAAGAAAGAAAGAAAATGTCACACACATGCATGTGAATATTATCCAGCCATAAAAAGGAAGGAAATCTTGATGTTTGTGACAATACGGATGGCTCTTGAGGGCATTAAGTTAGGTGAAATAAGGAAAAAAACAAAACAAAACAAAACCCCATTTGATCTCACTTATATGTGAAATCTTCACAATGACTACAAAATATCTGAGTTCACAGACCCAAAGAACAGATGGCAAGAGGTACGGGGTGTAGCGTGAACAAAATGGGTGAGTTTTTCATTTTATAAAAGAAAAAAAATAAAAATATTTGTGGGGAAGTAAGTGTGTGGATATTGTCCTAAGGAACAAGAAAAATTAAAATTACTATATACAATTAAATTTTGGTTAAAACTGTAAGATAGGCTCTTAAAATTAGGGAAAGAGATAGCTATAAATGAATCAAAAACATAAAAAAAACTTCTGTATAACAAAAATACTATAAATTAAAAAATTTAAAAGACAAGCACATAAGCCAAGGATATTAACAATGCAGATAACTTACAAGAAATCAATATGACAACAACAAACTATAAGCAACTCAAGAGAAAAATGGGCAGAAGAAAATTCACAAAAGCAGAAACCAAGGAATATACAATAAATATCCCAAACTTCACCAGCAATCAGGGCAATGTAAAATTAAAATGCTAATTAACTACATCTTTACAACAGATTGGAGAATTTTAAAAGTCTAAAAAGGAATAGATCTGGAAAATTGAGAACTTTCATATGCCACTGGTGCAAATGTGTACTGCTACAAATGGGCAGAATTTGGCAATAAAGTAATCACAATAGGTAACAATTGAATAAGTATTAAAGATAATTCAGCCCTGGCTGGTGTGGCTTAATGGACTGAGCACCAGACGGTTCGATTCCCACTCAGGGCACATGTCTGGGCTGTGGGCCAGGTCCCCAGAAGGGGGTACTCGAGACAATCACACATTGATGTTTCTCAACCTGTCTTTCTCTGTCCCTTTCCCTCTCTAAAAATAAAAAAAAATCTTAAAAAAATTTAAAGATAATTCAAATAAATATATAAAAAAGATCTAAATACCTAAAGTAAGGTTACCAGACACAGATTAAGCACAGAAGCTCTTTATCTTACCAATGGTTTTTTTAAGAGCATCTAATTCTTCTTGTTGCTTGTGATACGAGCTTTGCTGGAGCTTGGTTTGTAATAAATCTGCCTCCTCAGTTTTCACCTCCCACTGCTGTTTCAGTTTGCGATACCTTAGAAAAATAGGTTTGAATGCAATTTTTCTGATTTGAGATATGATTCAACCTACACGCTTCTTACCTAAAATAAACTCACATACTCACATACTATATGTAAACAGTATAACATGCCACTGGTTATAAGAATAGTTTTGAGTCATCAATTAAATTCAAGTCTGATTTGCTCACTGAAGGTTAACAACTCTACATGACCAAGACGGATAATAACTACTTATAGAAATACTCAATTTTAGAAAACACTAAAAATTATCTTTGAATAAAATAGGCTTCTTTTAAAATAATCCCTTCCACTAATCCTTACCAAAAGGAAAAACTCTACAACAGTCCCCCACCTAAAACCAGATTACTACTATATAACAATTTCACAAAATTTTAAGAACTTGGTTATCTATTAATCTCCACTTTCAAATATTAAAAAAATAATATTCCCTACATGTTCTAGCAAGACCAATAAAGTACAAAATAAATACTCCCTTGAGTATCTTGCCTGAGACTGCCTGACACCAATTAAAACCATGTTAGTCATTTTTCAATCCTTAAAAAATATAGTTGTAGGAATTTGGGGAAATAAGTTATGTTCCTGATATATATGGTCTATGAAAGAATGGCTTTTAGTTGACCCTTCCACTCTCATGTTTTCAAAATCCATTTCCTTTCCTTGACCTCAGTGCCACAATTAGTCTACAAGACAATTCTGCAAAATAAATGATCCAATACTGCTGAACAAAGTTCAGTTCTAAGCCAACTGTGATCAAACTCATTGCCTTGCTAGAGCTTCCACACATCTCAGAAAAATTTCGTTGCATTTTTCTCACAGAAAAAGTTGTCAGTTTATGGTTAATTTATGTTACTGAAGGTAAAATGTATGCTTTACATATGATGTTTGAAAGAGTATGTTTTGATACAATTTATATCTTCAAATAACCACACTATGACAATTTCAATATACAGTGTCCTAGAATTCTTGTTACCATTTTAAGCTTTGATAATGTTAAAGAAGAATGCTAAAAATTTACCAAGATATTTCAAGGTTTATTTAAATTTTTTAAATCCTAATTTCAATATTGTGAATCCTGAATAAAATGTTTGATTTTAATTTTATCTCATTGCTGTTTTCCAGGTTCAGAGGGACTGGAAATAATTACAATTCAACTTTCAAATAATGTTCCCTGTAAGCTTGTAGCATTTACATTCCTGAAACTTTTAAAGCATGTAAGGACTCTTCTCCAGGATAACCACATGTGAGGTTCACTCACATCGCTCAGTATTTATTTAAGCGCCATATTCTCAGCAAGGCCTTCCCTGGACACCCAATCGGAAATTTCAGCACCTGTTTGCCCTGAATAGCTGAAAGCTCCTTTTCTGTTACTTTTTTCTAACATGTGTTTTACCAATTTAATTTTTACTCATTTCCCCAACTATATATATAAAAATATGAAGGAAGGGATTTATCTGTTTGATTCGTCACTGTATTCCAGTATTCCAGCTCCTCTAAGAGAATTTGGCACATAAGAGGAGGCACTCCATAGTGAATAATGCGACAAAAAGGTTACATTCAACAGCATGATCCCAATTTTGAAGATGCAATAACATGCATATACCTTGGATCATACACAAACAGAATTTTGAAGATTACACATACATACCTACATCCACACCCACACCCACAAAAAGAAACACAAGGACATGCTTCACACTTTAATTTTAGCAGCAACTATCAGACATAAACTTGTTTACCTCCTCCACAGGCAAACTAGTGATCTTCAGTAGCTACAGGACGGCCCTAACGCTGCTCAAGTTAGCGCAGACACCCGGTCAACGCTACACGGTATCACATCGGTTCAAAACAAGGACTCAAGTATCTCTAGCAACCTCCAGAGTACCTGTGCGCTCTCCCACCAGGGTGCATCCCAAGGGGAAAGGGGAATATTTGGCTATTTTTTTCTTCCTTTTGTTTAATTAGCTTTCCCTAATTTCTTATAACGAAGACATTATTTTCATTAGAAAAAGTGAGTAACTAATAAACAAGTTATCAACTCAATTTATTCAGCTAAAACCAGGGATATTATGAAAAAGTCAGAAGCTATATTACTCTAAATGAATTTATTTCCCTTTCTACCATGCAAATCTTTGGTCAAAAAATATATATATGCATATATCTTAATTTAACAGAAGTCTTACTTTTCAGCAATGTTTTTAAGACCTGCTAATTCCTCTTCTAGAGCCCGTAGCTCATTCTCCTTGATTCTCAGCTTATCTTGAACATCTTTGAGCTCTTGAAACTTCATTAAAATAGAAGCTGCCTGGGATCGAGCACCTGACAGAAGTAAATTAAAAGACACCTTGGATAGTAAGTTATCACATATTTGGTAAACAATAAAAAGTTTTCCAAGAGAATTATACTTAAAATAACTCCACAGCCAATCTTTTACAGTGAGCTTATAAAACTACAAAATTCACATCATCATTCAACTCTTGAACTATACATACTTTGTACATAATCCAAGTAGATGTGGTGGATTATTTATTCAAAATACCGTATTTTTTGGACTATAAGATGCACCCTCCCCCCCAATTTGGGAGGAATAATGGTTGTTAATGCTGCTGTTGAGTTCTGTTTGGTGAAATACTATGTTATTAAATATTTTACCACATTTTTTGCTTCAAAATTTTTTTCCCTATTTTCCTCCTCTGAAACCTAAGTGTGTCTTATGGTCCGAAAAACACGGTAATCATTCCCCCCGCCTATAGGGCCCATTCCTCCCAGGCCCATTTTCCTCCCCACTAACATCAGGTTCAGCCATGTAATTTGCTCTGGTTAACAAGCTGGGAAATATGCCTCTTCTGAAAATAAGCCTTAAGAGACAGCATTTAATTCACCAAATTTCCCCCCTTGCCCATTTCTCCTTCAGTCTGGGTCCCAGAATGATATTAACATGGAACAGAAACTACTAACATACAGTTAACGTAGCACAATTATGAAAAAAAACCTGTCAGCCACTGAGATTTTGGGGGCTGTTTGTTACCACACCATAGCCTTGTCTGAGCTCTGATACAACAGAGAAAACTGGGCACTTTAGAAGCAACTGTGTTTGTCTGGCAGTAACAGGCTCTTAAACTGGCAAGAAAACTATAGGTTTGATAGGAGAATAAAAGGTCAGTTAGCAACACTATTATGAGTACTCTGTTAATGTGATACGGGTTACATATTTGCCATCCCTTGGGAACTTCAATGAAATCCAGTTTCCTGTTTTAGATAGATATTTACAAATACTTGGTCTATCTTCCAATGATAAGTCATCTTACTGTATACCAGGGAACTTGGTACTTGATCATGGGATTCATTTTATCCATCAGATTCACTTTGTTAACTCCTATTTTCTTGGCTTGGAGAGAAATGAAGTTAACTTGATATTCTAAGAGGTGTTCTACAACCTCTCGGTTTGGTTGGAGGCACAAACTCTGTAATTAGACCACCTAAATTCAAATTCTGAGTTCTTCTGCTTGCCAGCAAGTTATTTAACCACTCTGCACCTTACTCTCTATACCTGTGCACTGGAGATGACAGTGAAATGCCTACCTCATAGTTGTTATAAGGATTAAATGAGTTAATTATCTAAAGCCCTTGGTTTTATAGAAGGATAAAAATATTCTATGTCTGCATTTTCTAGTTACCAATCAACCATCTGCGGTTATTGAGCCCTTAAAATGTGACTTGTACAACAGAAGAAATTGTTTTTCATTTTAATCAATTTTGATCATTTAATTGAATGTAAAGAGCTCTAAGTGGCTAACAGATACTGTTTGGGGCAGCACACACTGACAACACTGCCTGGTACACAGAAAGTATTATTATCCAGTGTTCGTCCTTATATGATCACTTGACACAGACCTGGAATCTCAATGGGGTAAATACTAGAACAAGAAGAATATGGTCATTATCTAAGAATTCTTTTCTTAAAGCATTAAAAAAATATGGTCTCAAGGACAGATTTATTTTTGTTTCACTTTTTGCAGGAGCAGTGGCATATACACAAATTAGAAGTTAACATGTTTCCTAAAGGAGAAATGGGTAGTTAAGCTAAAAGGGTACTGAATAAAAAGACTTCATTTCCCAGTGACTAGAGTATCCTAATAGGGCAAAAAGCAAAAGAAAATAAACAAAGAATAATATAATTACTTGATGAATAAAAATACTATAGGATTGATTCCTAGACTAGAGTTCCTTGAGGACTGTGACACCATATAATCTCTGAATATTAATTAATACCTGTCGCATGGTAGGTATTCAAAAGAAAACCCAATCCCTAGATTAGGAATAAAACTCTGGATTAAGTTATTATTCTATTAATAACCCCATTCTATTTACCACAATGAATTATGAAGGCAAAATAATATAAAACCTACCTCCGCTCAATGTCCCATGAGGATCAAATACCTCACCTCCAAGAGTTACAGTTCTAGTCATTATCCTTTTATCGAAGGCTACTTTTTTTGCATTATCCATATTGTCACAAACAAATGTTGTTCCAAAGACAAATTCCATTGCTTTCTGAAGTTCTGGTTTGTATTCAACCAGGGAAAGAGCCACATGAACATTGTTAGGGCCAACCTGTGTGAAAACAGATATGTCACAGAACATACTACTGCTTTCCTTTCGAAAACTATTTTACAACATAGTAAGAACTGCTATAATAGAAATTTAGCTAATTCTTACCTAGCACTACGATTCCTTTGAACTTTCTAAAATGTTACAGAAACCTGAAGAGTTTTAGAAAAAAAATCAAATTTAAACTCTGAAAGTATTTACTTCAGTACTGTGAAGTAAAATACTTAGCTAAAGAACCAAGCATCACGAGAGTTCCTATCAAGCGGGAGCCACTAGCAAGTTTCTAAACACGAAAAAGACTGTTCAGGCATACTTTCTTAATTAAAGTATAGCAGCTGCTGGATCAACACTATGACATCACATATTCTGTTTCAATTTTTTGGTAGTATGATTGTTCCTCAAGTGAATACTTTTTCATTAAAATTAAACATGCTAGGGCAGCCACCTGCCAGTTACAGAAATAAAAATACAATAATTGAGAGTAAAAAAAGAAAACTTTTTAATCCTTCTGTCCTTTATTTTGACCTAACCGTCTCTTCTCAACTTTTGACAGTGCGAGAGGTGCTCTTAAAAAATCAAGCCAGAATGGACATAAATCTACCCCAGGAAACCTGGGACACATGTCACCCTAGCTATGGTATACAATATTTTGCAGTTCATTGTTTTTCAAATTTTTTCCCCCTGAAAATGGAGCTACGAGATAAATAGCACAACACTATCCCTACTTGTAGATGGGAAAACTAACGCTCAGGGAAATTTTAGTGTCTACTGCGGCCTAAATTTTTAAAAAATTAAGCATTCTTTATGAAGCTTAGCAGCAGCAGCAAAATAAATGCAGCTCTACAGAACACATGGTCTGCACTGTACCCTGACATAGCAGCTACCATTAAACACATCTGGCTAAGGGATCTCAACAGTTACTTGAAATCCCAATCTACTTCTAACACTGGTACTTGACCTAAGGCTGAAATAACTTCCCAAGCTTTTGAAGTAAAAAAAGTACTAATGAATAATACCACACCTTTTGACTTCTGTGCATTCATCTTCTATCTCCTGACAGTGCATAGGATCAACACAATTGTACTTTGAAATAATTTTCATTGAAAGCTTCTTAATTTCAGCAAGTACACTGAACATCTATTTAGTATCTTAACTACAGATGCACTGCTAGGTTTCATGGAACATTCTTTTCAACTCATGCACTTGACATGACTACTCAAAAATAAACTTAGAATGCTGATGAATGTGTGAACTCCTGTTTCTACTATACAACCATAATAGCCTTTTAAATCAGTTTCCTTATACCTGTAGCCATAACACTTGAGATACACCTTAGCAGCTGACTGGCTCAATATCTCGGTCACGCGATATGAATGACCACAGATTGAAAGGCAATCTAGGAGAACTCTGAGAATCTACTCTGCAAGTCTAATGGATACCTTCCATTATGGTTCTTGCTATGGACAGCTTAAGAATGGCATGAAAAAAAAAAACCTGAACAATTCTGGTATTTATGAACTCTGTAATTCAAACTATTAAGAAAACAGACATTTAATACAATCCAATGCCACTTAATGACAGGGATATGTTCTAAGAGATATATTGTCAGGTGACTTCATCATTGTGCAAACATCGTCCAGTGTTACTGACACAAACCTAGACTGTATAGTATAGACTATACAACTAGCCTAATGATCTGTAGGGAAGGAAAAATAGTTTTCCCTTTACCCTTCTGGGCTTTTGGCTGAAGAATCCCTATAAAAATATTTACAAGAGAAAAAAACCCAAAAGTTTAATAACACATATACCTCCTGTAGACAAGAGTAACTTCAAAATGGCTCAAGCCTTCACCTTAAGTTCCATCTACAGTGCAAGACAAAAGATGATGCTGGAGGTAAGGAGAGTCAGTTATGGGAGGCTACCAGAAAAAGCACAGGAAACCAAGGTAAGGTTCCTATGCAGATTTAATTCCTTGTCTTCTGCACTTGTTATGAGTTCCCAGAGATAAGGTCAGCCCCCTCTACCTGATGTAGAGGGAGGCACCATTAAAATGGAGATATCCCTTACAAATGTAAACATTTTTTACAAATGGTAACTTCCCCGTCCTTCCCAGAACTTTTCCTAGGTCTGCAGTTTAAAATTAACAAGCCTAAAATAATTGTTATGCCAAATAGACATATTTGGGGGTGATATATTGTTTCCCTATAGCTTCTAGGCTACAAACCTGTGCAGCATGTTACTATAAGGAATACTGTAGGCAACTGTAACAAACTGCTGAATATTGTGTATTATGCTTTGCTATGACATTACTAAGGCTAGGACTTCACTATGGTTCCATTATAATCTCACAGGACCAGGGACTTATATAGGGCCCTTTGTTAACTGGAATGTCTTTATGGGGTGAGTGACTGTATTTACTACCACCTACAGTCATATGACTTGACTTAAGGATCAGACATTCTAATACTACAACTTGGAAACATCAAAGGGAGTTTTAGCCTTACAACATTTTTATTCTCTTTCCATCTAATTTCATGAACACCAACTCTGTGTTTTGTATCTTAATTTTTCAAAGCATGGAAACAATAAAATTTTGTGGTTCTGCAAAAAGAGAGATAAAACATAAAACTTACAAGATTCTGAGCAATCCGCAGAGTTTCTGGAGCAATACATGAGGCTGAAATTTTATTGAGTGGAATTATGGTGTATCGACGCTTCAATTCCCCCTTTTCTAGAAGCTTTTTTCCAGTAACCTGAAACATTGTACGTGTGAAATAAAAAATACATATGTATTATTAATGATGACAGAAAACATTCAAATGGAAAAGCAAACATTTAGGAATCCAAAATCAATTAAGTGTTTAGTAGTACCTGCTATACTAAACAATTCAGAGTCTAAGATTGATAATATGCTTTCTGGATTCCCAAGTAAGCATGAAACTTTCTCTGAAATACAGATAATCAAATATAATAATAACCAATAATATAGTAAAAATGTCATTAACTGAATACTTTTACCTTATAAAGATAAGCAACCATGGGAGAAGCTTCAAACATCAAGTACCCAAATCTTCTAGCAGCACATGATTTCCAAGCTGACCAGCAATTCTAAATTTACTTTATTAAAATCAACTTACCTCTGTGTCTACCACAACATTGTAAAGTCGCTCCCCAGCCACCAACTCTAAAGCTGTGGTCGCAGAGCTGTCTTTCACATTAATCAAAGAAGCTACAAGTCCTTTCACACAATTTCTGTTCCAGTTCTTCTCTGGATCCCTAAAACAGAAATTACAAAGATTAATCTAGAATAGAAAAATAGAAAAAGTTGTGTATAAATTAATACTAAAGAGCTTTCTGACAACATAGTAAATTAAAAGCAGAAGACTCATATAGTATTAACAAAACAAAAAATTTTAAATGTCCCCGATGACTACCCAGCAATTGCTTCTAAATCAATCAATAGCTCTTTTTAGTATCAAAAAGAACTCAGACTCTCTAATCTTTATAGCATATAATTCTGTAACATAACATTATCACACTCAAGCACACCAATGACATTTTAGGTTAAATGTTCAAATCAAAACTATAAATTATTACACCCATATTACTCTACCAACCACACTCAAGCAGGCCTTACTTCTGCCAGACCCTGTACATGTTACCTTAGCAGTCCATGGAAAATTCCCATGTAGGAAATCAAACTGTAAAATGTTAGGTATTTAACATTAATGACAGAAAAACTTTAAAGAAATTTTGAACTGGAATTAAATTCCCCTCATTTTGGTTTTAAGATTGGTGGCATTAACAGCCATTAAATTTCACAAGAATTTCCTCTGTCCACATTTGAAACATTTCAATAAACATTTAAGGAAAAAATATCAATTAAGGTAAAGCAGTTTATGATAATTTCCATATGAAAATGTTAATGTCCACAAAATTTCAATTTTCAAACTGTCTTCCAGCCAAAATAAAAATGTATCTTGGTTATTACTATGTTAAAATTCAAGATTTAAATCTCTTACCTGTAGGCGAATTGAAGATTGGGAAATCTGGCCAAAAGAGCTTCATATGTTTCTTTCAATCTACTGATATCACGGGATAGCTGCCTTTGTTTTCCCAGAAGGCTTTCCTCCTTGTTTTCTAAAGAGTAAAATCGTAAGTAAATTAAAACCAAGGTTTAAAAATTAAAATAGTCTACTGTATGAAGGAAAATATTAGTAACCTCTATTTCCAAAGCATTTCTACAAGCAAAATACAAATTTCTGTTAAGTATTAAGTAAAAAGCATGCTTAGCATTCAAATTTCTATCAAGTGTCAAGGATACATTTCCGACAATACAACTTCCATTCCAAAAACGACATATGAACTGAATGCCTACTTATATAAAAATATACAAATGACGTTTTTGAGTTTTCAAGTGATACTTCAGACTGAATGAAGCAGGAAATTCTAAATAGTGAGTTTTCAAACATTCAAAGCACTGTTTTATAGTTAGATATATTTGTGACTATATTTTCAAAGTTTCTTATACTAGTACCCAATTTTCCTACTTGCTATTTCGTTTATTTATATTTGTTTCTATCAACAGTCACAACCTCCTAATTATCTAATAGCACACTTTAAAGGCAAACCTTCATAATTTAGCTTTTTCATTTCAGCTTCAAATTTTTCTTTAAGTTTCTTCACGGCTTCTAAAGCTTCTTGATCCTTCCTGTAGCCACTATCCATCTTCTTAACTTCAGCTTGTTTAGTCTTTAATTCTTGTTGGGCATGTTTCAACTTCATCTGAGCCTGCAAAGAAAAATTTAACAGACTACCTGAGGCAGATGACGCTAGTGATTAAATGCTCACAGATTCGGACTGGTTTAAGTAAGATAATCAGCCTTCAAAATGCAACTGGTCACTTGGATTAATATCTCAACAGAACAATCATTTCGCAAAATTTTCTCAAAAACCTACTCCAAGTAAAAACTAATATATTCTTAATATAAATCATTAAATAATTTGCAATTTAAGTCCATATTTTTAATATTTGTAAAGTATGACATTAATGAGTTCAAAATTATTTCAAAGAATACTTGTCATTAGCTGGTTAAATTAAAAACACAATAGAAAGCCAAAGACCCTAACTGTAGTTCTCTTCCTTTCCCCTGAGACTGTGTTTTTTCCACAGATTTCCACTGTGTGTATTTGTGTTGTCTCAACAGAGAAGCTATAGTGAGCTACCAGAAACAACATTACATAAAAAAGGGAAGTTAAACTGGCTGTAATTTAAATGCAATGAGTCTGCTATTTAAATGCTGGTTTATATAATTGAGCACTATTCCTTAAAACCATGAACTAGTAGTCTAAGTCTATATAGCTGTATCTTACCTCATAAACTGAATAATAATGGACTTTTCCAAATACAAAGTAAGTTTTCAGAAAAACTGAGAGGACTTTAAAGCTTTTCTGCTACTGATTTTTTTTGGTGAAAATTTTTGTGACCATGGTAGTTGAACGAAAAGGTGGCAAATATATAATAGAAAACCTTGAATAGGATTAAAACACACAACTCACACCTATATATATTGTTAGAGCCCAGTCCTCCATTAAAAAAGTACTAAAATAATGTGTGAATATACATTTTTTTCTATCACAGTTCTTGTATTCACAGGACTTTAAGTTGCACAACTACCCTCAACAAATTTGAAAACCATTCCAGAAGGACTGACAAGCCTTTGAAGATCATGAAATCAGAATAGGAAAACCAAAGAACAGAATGGGGATACATGGAGGTAGAGATACTTTCAAAGAGTATGTTGTAAAGTTTCAGAAGCAAAGTCTTAAGAACTAGATGTGGTGGGCACAGAGATGGAAAGGATGCTTTCCTTTTCCTGTTAAAACTTAGTACTTCAAGTTTATGGATGTCAATATTAATACAGCAAAAAATAAAAATAAAAAATAAAAAATAGATCGACTAACCTCAAATATTCCATACATTGCTGGAAACAGAATAAAGCATTTATTGCACTAACAATTTCAATTAACCTATAAAAAGGGATTTTAGGTTTTGAAGTATTTTAAACTCTCATCAATATTTAGCAATCAACATTTTTAAATTTCATTGTATTAGATGCTATAGAGTAGCTGAATAAAGTAAATAAGTTCCTTGACATTGATCAGATTATTCTTTAATATTTTATAACGTTTGTCGAAGCATAAATGTGAAGTATCTTCTCAAAAAGTAATCACACAGTGCTCCATGTCTACATTTACCTGTTTGGCTTCAGTCTGAGCTTTACTGATATCATTTTTACAGGCCATCATCTGCCCAGCGAGAGTTGCTTCTGTCCCATCTTCATTACTGGACAGCCCGGCAGAGACGGCATTGAAATGCTGCTGCGCTGCAGCCAGCGCTTCGGCGTCTTTAGCACTTGCTTCTTGAAGGGTGCTCAGCCCATCTGTTATCTTTTTAACCTCCTTTTCCTTTGCTGCTAAAGTTTTAGAATCCTTTAGGAAGTAAAGGTTTTAGATTGTTAATTATATTTTAGGAAAAACATCCATTTTCTTATAAACACGTACACTTATGTCATCAAATTTCATAGAAATCTGAAGTGGGCATGGTAAGAAGAAAAACAATTTAACCATTACTTTAAATACTTTATTCTCATTTTGAAATCTGCCCTCTGTTATTAGGATGAATGTATATCTTATCCTCCTAGAAACACTTTCATATGTTATAGAAAAATGTGAAAATAAATGGAAAGATATTTCATACAAATGGAAACGAAAAAAAGACTGGAGTAGCAATACTTTTATCAGACAAAATACATTTTAAAACAAAGGCTATGGTTAGTATTATGAGAGACAAAGAAGGGCACTTCATAATGATAGAGCAATGAACACAACAAGAGCATATAACTCTCGTAAACACCTATGCACCCAACATAAGAGCACTTAAATAGACCATCCAGACAGCAAATCAATATGAAAAAGGGGCATTAAATGACACATTAGATCAGATAGGTTTAATTGATATTTTTAGAGCATTTCACAAAACAGCAGTAGGATATACATTCTTTTCAAATGAACATGAGACATCTTCTAAGATGGACCACATGTTAGGACACAAAACAAGTTTCAATAAGTTTAAGATGACTGAAATCATATCAAGCATCTTCTTTGACCACATGGTATGAAACCATAAATCAATTACAAGAAAAAAACTGAAAACACACAAAAGCATGAAGGCTAAATAAAATGTTATAAACAACACACGGGTTAACAACAAGATCAAGGAAGAAATCAAAAGGTATCTTTGGGATGTCCCACCTTTTGGCATCTCTGGGCCACACTGGAAGAAGAGTTGTCTTGGGCCACACATTAAATACACAAGCACTAACAAAAACTGATGAGCAAAAAAAGGTTTTAAGTAAATTTATGATTTTGTGTCTGGATGCATTCACAGCCATCCTAGGCCACACGTGGCCCAAAGACCACAGGGCTGGACACCCCAAAGTCAAATGAAAATGAAAACCAGACAAATCAAAATCTATGGGAGGTAGCTAAAGCAGTTATAAAAGGGAAACTCACATGAATACAAGCCTTGCCTCAAGAAACAAGAAAAATCTCAAATATTAACGATCTAATCTTATACCTAAAGAAACTAGAAAAATAATTAAACAAAGCCCAAAGTGAGTAGAAGGAAGGAAGTAATAAATATCAGAGTGGAAATAAAAAATATAGTATAACAGAAAATCAATGAAACCAAGAGCTGGTTCTGTGAAAGGATAAACAGAATTGATAAACTTTTAGCCAGATTCCTCAAGAAAAAAAGACAGAGGACTCAAATAAATAAAATCAGAAATAAAAGAGAAGTGATACCTGACACCACAGAAATACTAAGGATTAAAAGAAAATATTACAAACAACTATATTGCCAACAAATTGGACAATCTGGATGAAATGGATAAATTCCTAGGATCATACAATCTTTCAAGATTGAATCTGGAGCCCGGGCTGGTGTAGCTCAGTGGACTGAGTGCCAGCCTGCAAACCAAATGGTCACAGGTTTGATTCCCAGTCAGGGCACATATCTGGGTTGCCAGCCAGGTCTCCAGCGGGGGGAGCGCAGGAGGCAACCACACATTGATGTTTCTCTCCCTCTTTCTCCCTCCCTTCCCCTCTCTCTAAAAATAATAAAATCTTTATTTAAAAAAAAAAGATTGAATCTGGAGAAAACAAGCTCTGTACAGATATATAACTACCAATAAATTAGAATCAATCATCAAAAAACTCCCAGAAACTTAAGTGCTGGACTAGACGGCTCTGCAGATGGATTCTCCAAAACATTCAAAGAATTAATGCCTATCCTCCTCAAACTACTCCAAAAATTGAATTTGATGGAAAGCTTCCAAATTCATTTTTAAGGCAACCATTACCAATACCAAAACCAGACAAAAACACTACAAAAACCCCACAAAATTATAGGCCAATTTTTCTGATAAATTTAGCTGCGAAAATCCCCCAAATAATATTATATTAGCAAACCAAATTCAGCAGTACTTTGAAAAGATTATAGAACATGATCAAGTGGGATTTATCCCTGGATGGAAGGTTGGTACAATATCCACAAATCAATTAAAGTGATATACCACATACACAAAATAAAGGATAAAAATCATATGATCGAATGATGTATATTTGATATAATCCAACATCTACTTATGATCAAAACTCTCAGCCAAGTGGGGATAGAAAGACCATACCTCAATAATATAAAGGCCACACAGGAAAAACAAAACTAACGTCACACTCAATGGTGAAAGCTGAAAGTTTTCCAACTTCAGAAGGAACAAGGCAAGGGGGCCCACTCTTGCCATTTCTATTGAACACAGTATTGGAAGTCCTAGCCAGACTAATTAGGCAAGAACAAGAAGTAAAAAGCATCCACATTGGAAAGAAAGACGTTAAACTGTTATTTCTTAAACATGACTTAGTACTATAGAGAATCCTGAATATTCCACCAAAAAAACTATTTGAGTAACAAATGAACTAAGTACAATAGCAAGATACAAAATTAATATTCAGAAATTGTTGCATTTTTATACACCAATAACAGACTATCAGAAAGAGAAATTAAGAACACAATCCCATTTACAATTGCATAATAAAATAACTAGGAATAAATTTAACTAAGGAGATAAATGACCTGCAGTCAAAAAACTACAACACTGAAGAAATCACAGAAAATGAAAATACAAATAAATGGAAGGATATACTGTGCTCATGGGTAGAAGGAATTAACATAATTAAAATGACCTTACTACCCAAAGCAATCTACTTGATTCAGTACAATCTCTATCAAAACATCAATAGCATTTTAAACAGAACTAGAATAATCTTAAAACGTATGTGGAACCAGAAAAGACACCAAATAGCCACAGCAATCTTGAGAAAGAACAAAGTTGGAGGCAACAAGCTACCTGATATGAAACTATACTACAAGGCTATGTATATTAATCAAAACAGCATGGTACTGGTATAAAAAGAAACAAACAGATAAATAGAACAGAATAGAGACCCCAGAAATAAAATCAGACATACATGGTCAATTAATCTATGGCAAAGGAGGCAAGAATATACAATTGGATAAAGACAGTCTTCAATATATGGTGTTGAGAAAATGGGACACATACATGCATAAAAAAAAGAAAAAGAAACCACCACTTTCTTATACCACCTACAAGAATAAACTTGAGATCAATTTAAGTTTTAAACATAAGACCCTAAACCATAAAAATCCTATAAGAAAACAAAGGCAGTAAACTCTGTGAAATCATTCTTAGCAATATTTTTTGGGATATTTCTCCTTGGGCAAGGGAAACAAATGAAAAATAAATGGGACTACTTGAAACTAAAACTTTTTTCACAGCAAAAGAAACCATCAAGAAAAATGAAGACAACCTACTCAATGAAAGAACATACAATGACACATCAGATCACATGATAAGGAGTTAATATTCAAAATTTATAAAGTACATACACAATTCAACATCAAAAACACAAGCAATCCAATTAAGAAATAGAGGACCTGAATATACACTTCTCCAAAGAGGACACACATACTGCCAATAGGCATATGAAAAGATGTTCAATGTCACTAATAGAGAAATGAAAATTAAAACTGCAGTGCGATATCACCTCACACCTCACACCTGTTAGATGGCTATCATCAATAAATCAACGCACAGGTGTTGGCAAAGATGTGGAGAAAAGGAAATCCTTGTGCACTGCTTGCAGCATTGTAAATTGGTGCAGCCACTATAAGAAACAGTACAAGGGTCCTCAAAAAATTAAAACTAGAACTACCATATGACCCAGCAATCCCACTGCTACTATGTATTTATCCAAAGAAAACCAAAACACAAATCTGAAAAGATATGCACCCCTATTTCATTGCAACATTACTTACAATAGCCAGGATACGGAAGCAATCTAAGATTTCCATAGTAGACAAATGGATAAAGATGTGATATATATATATATGTGTGTGTGTATAGTATATATAATGGAATATTACTCAGCCATAAAAAAAGAATGAGATCTTGCCATTTACAACATGGATGGACCTAGAAGGTATTATGCAAAGTAAAGTAAGTCAGAGAAAGACAAATACCATATGATTTCACTTATATGTGGAATCTAAATAAACAAACACAACAGAAACAAATTCATACTTTCCAGATGGGAGGGCAGTTTGGGGCATGTGTAAAAAAGGTGAAGAGATTAAGAAGTACTAATTGGCAGTTATAAAAATATTCGCAGGGATGTCAATTAGAGCATGTGAACTATAATATTGTAATAACTGTATTGTGTCAGATGGGTATAAGACTTATTAAGCTGAATACCTTGTAAGTTATATAAATGTTTAATCACCATTTTGTACCTGAGACAAATACAATATTGTATGTCAACTGTAATTTAAAAATAAAAAAATACAAGTAATCCAATTAAAACAACAAAAAAAAGTCACAGTTTTGCTGAACCAATCCCAGTGGCCTCCTACGTCACTGGAAATATAGGTCGATGTCCTTCACGCTGCCTTATAAAACTAATGTAAACCTACATCCCAATACCTTTATGCATTCCTCTACTTTGTGTGAACCAACCACACTGAGAGGTCCTTGCTTTTCCAATACCTTAGGCCTTGGGGAACTTCTGCCTGGACCATCTTTGCCCACAGCCTCCCAATTTTTCTAGATGGTTCTCTGACTTCATTTTGGTCTTTAAGAAACACCACCCTCTCTATGAAATTTTCAATGGCTATCGAAAGTAAAAGCCCAAATTGCATCCCTTTCTCATACACTCCTAATCCTCCCCTCTCCTTTATTTTCTGTCTACATCAGTTATCACCACATGGCATGCTATATATTTCACTTACTTGATCACCTTTTTCCTCACTATCGAAGACCCACAAGGCATTTGTCAATTTCTATCATTTTGCCCTTTGCTATAGCCTAAATAAGTATACTTGGTCCACTGCTGACACTGAATAAATATTAACAGAATGGATAAATGTTTACTAGTGAAATTAAATTAAGCTTATTTGCTTACCTCAATCATATTTTTTTCCAGTTCTTTGCGTTTGTTTTCTTCACTTGTCAGATTTTTCTTTTTGAGATCAAAGGCACTTTGACATTTAGTATTAACTCGCTGAGCTTCTGCAAGAGCATCTTCTAAAGATCGAAGTTTACCTCCAATTTCCTACAATCAAATGTGCCCAATTAAATCAACATACTTAAAATTTGTTCATGTCATCATTCCCTTGATTTCTATATGAATTACTTTTTAAAAGATTAGATTGACAATGCCCAGTGAATCCTAAATAGTCGTTGTATATAATTTAGTATTTGTTCAGGGTGTATTATCTATCTTAATGTATGACTGACCTTATCTTTTCTTTTTTCCAATTCTTCTATTTCATGATTAAGTCCTTTTATTTTTTTATCAGTCTCAGACAATTCCTCTTGAAGCTTTACAACTTTTTCCTGCATTTCTTTTAACTCCTCAGCTGAGCGTTCTTTGGTATCTTCAGCCAGCAAAAATTGATAAGCAATATATAAACGACTCAAATGTTCAATTTCCCTCATTACTTTTTGATACTCCAAGTAGGAAGATCTTTCCTGAAAGAGAAATCATCATATGCATAACTCAGAATTTGTATTTTTAAACAAGTCTGGAAAAGACTCAAACTACAGCAACATGTATAAAATTTCCCATCACATAATAGATTTTTCCCTGAGACTAAGTGATCATGGATAATACATTTTAGGAAACTTGAAATAACACCAGAACTCTGGCTTTTTAGACAACTATATCAACTCCAGTGAATTCTGTGTGGCTCTTTCTTCTAATACATGATCAGGCAATTGGGATTAACACATAAACGTGGACACAGGTTCACAGAGACTGGGGTTCATAAGGCTGTAAGCACAACTATACAACTACCAGTGACACACTACTGAATGATTTTTTTAATAGTCCAGTCATCCCCTTTATTCATGAGAGACTGGTTCCAGGACCCCCCATGGATACCCACATCTGCAGATGCCCAAGTACCTTATATAAAATGGCATAGTACAAAGCACACGTATTACCAAAATGTCTACCCAGCATTCACTCATGTAACTAGTCATCCCTCGCAATATCGCAGTCCACTTATTGTGGCTTCACTGTGAAGGACAACTGTATACTTCACTGGTGAGTACCCATATAGAATTTTATATGTTGTTAAAATTACATAGGTTTAAGAGTATTGAAAGTGTTTAAGAGCATATGAAGTGTTTATAAGAATGTGGGAAAGGTTAATAAGAGTGGAAAAGGTTTATAGGAGTGTGGGAAGGGTTTATAAAGCCTTAAAATATATATAAATAATAAAATAAATATAACGCCGCTACTTCGTGGATTTTCACCTATTGTGGGAGTCTCTGGAACATAACTCCTGCGATAGGTGAGAGGTCACTGTATTTACATGCATTCACTCAGACAACACTAAACCCAATTCCCATAAGGACCTGCTGGGGCACACAAAGTAAATTCCTAATTTGTAGATAAAGAAACAAATTCAGAGTAGTTAAATGATCTCACCATGTTGTCAGATTTAGAATTTGGCAAATTTCTAAATCACAATCTTCCATTTTTTCTAATAATACTTGTAGTACTATATGGAGCCAGAAAACAGCTCCAAGAAGTATCACATTTTAATGAGTTGAATAAATTCCTAAATGTATATCTTTAAAAACAATGTGCTATATAAATGTATCCCTTCCCTGAAACATTGTTAACATCAGAAGCTGCAAACATTATAGAGAAAACTTAATTATGTTTCAATACCTTTCTTTAACCAAATGACTTTATAGTAATTGTAGTGATACCCATACTATTCTAGAAGTTATTCACTCTTTAAGAAATGTTGTTCTGTTCAATTCTTATTAAAAAAAAAATCTAGATGTGATTCTCTTCAACAAAGTATTAAAATCTGGCATATCATTAGCTGATATTATCTAAAATCATTATGATTTAGATATAAGATACATGTCCTGTATGAGCAGGGTGCTGAGTATAGGATACCAACTCTCTTTATTTCTTTATATGTCTTAGGAATTATCATCCCAGAAAATAATTCCTCAGACATGGTACACATTTCATCCCTATGTGTATGATCTTGGATACATCACCAACTGTGAGAGATTCTAGCTGGCTGTCCTCACATGTACAGTATATACCTCTTTTAATTTTTGAATGGTTGGAGTAATTTCTTCTTCAAGTATCTGAAAAATAAAGAAAAGTCAATGATGTAAACTATCATTAAAGCAATAAAAAAGGAGAAGTAGCATGGAAGACTGGAAAACTGAACCAAGGATAGGGGTTGGGGGTGGGAATTGCCCTCTGTAAAGCAAAGAAACTTTAAACACAAAATTATATAAATTTAATTACCGTCTTAATTTCTTTTAGCTTAGCCTCCTTTTTTTCTATAGTTTTCTGGGCAGCTATCTTTTTGTATTCATACATCCTGGTTCCAGCTGCTTCTTCTATCATGGACAAAATCTAGAAAGATGATTGTATTAATGTTTTAAGAATCTAAAACAAATAACATTGGAATTTACATTAAGTATATCATTTTAAAGCCATGTCCTCACTAAACATCTTACCAAAATAATGGCCCAAATGGACCATAAAAGATAAGTACATAAAAATGTACACATTACCCACAACCCTCACTCTCCAGAAACATTTCTGACCTTCACTCCAGTTATAGCA